>JAEUYN010000116.1:0-69063 GCA_018257835.1 Euura lappo
TTATAACAAATAAGAGCGTAAAACCAAGAAATCACGGGATGCTGGTACGGTTCGTGACTGGGAACGTTAAATCGATGAGTTTCCGGATAGTTCGAGGCGCCACGGACCAACCGGTGAAGAGTTCCGCCCCTCAAAATTGTTCATGCCGATTGTTTATAACAAATAAGAGCGTAAAACCAAGAAATCACGGGATGCTGGTACGGTTCGTGACTGGGAACGTTAAATCGATGAGTTTCCGGATAGTTCGAGTCACCACGGACCAACCGGTGAAGAGTTCCGCCCCTCAAAATTGTTCATGCCGATTGTTTATCACAAATAGAGGCCTGGAGCTAATAAATTGCGGGATGCTGGTACGGTTCGTGACTGGGAACGTTAAATCGATGAGTTTCCGGATAGTTCGAGTCACCACGGACCAACCGGTGAAGAGTTCCGCCCCTCAAAATTGTTCATGCCAATTGTTTAAAACAAATAAGAGCGTGAAACCAAGAAATCACGGGATGCTGGTACGGTTCGTGACTGGGAACGCTAAATCGATAAGTTTCCGGATAGTTCGAGTCACCACGGACCAACCGGTGAAGAGTTCCGCCCCTCAAAATTGTTCATACCGATTGTTTATAACAAATAAGAGCGTAAAACCAAGAAATCACGGGATGCTGGTACGGTTCGTGACTGGGAACGTTAAATCGATGAGTTTCCGGATAGTTCGAGTCACCACGGACCAACCGGTGAAGAGTTCCGCCCCTCAAAATTGTTCATGCCGATTGTTTATAACAAATAGAGGCCTGGAGCTAATAAATTGCGGGATGCTGGTACGGTTCGTGACTGGGAACGTTAAATCGATGAGTTTCCGGATAGTTCGAGTCACCACGGACCAACCGGTGAAGAGTTCCGCCCCTCAAAATTGTTCATGCCGATTGTTTATAACAAATAAGAGTGTAAAACCAAGAAATCACGGGATGCTGGTACGGTTCGTGACTGGGAACGTTAAATCGATGAGTTTCCGGATAGTTCGAGTCGCCACGGACCAACCGGTGAAGAGTTCCGCCCCTCAAAATTGTTCATGCCGATTGTTTATAACAAATAAGAGCGTAAAACCAAGAAATCACGGGATGCTGGTACGGTTCGTGACTGGGAACGTTAAATCGATGAGTTTCCGGATAGTTCGAGTCGCCACGGACCAACCGGTGAAGAGTTCCGCCCCTCAAAATTGTTCATGCCGATTGTTTATAACAAATAGAGGCCTGGAGCTAATAAATCGCGGGATGCTGGTACGGTTCGTGACTGGGAACGTTAAATCGATGAGTTTCCGGATAGTTCGAGTCACCACGGACCAACCGGTGAAGAGTTCCGCCCCTCAAAATTGTTCATGCCGATTGTTTATAACAAATAAGAGCGTAAAACCAAGAAATCACGGGATGCTGGTACGGTTCGTGACTGGGAACGTTAAATCGATGAGTTTCCGGATAGTTCGAGTCGCCACGGACCAACCGGTGAAGAGTTCCGCCCCTCAAAATTGTTCATGCCGATTGTTTATAACAAATAAGAGCGTAAAACCAAGAAATCACGGGATGCTGGTACGGTTCGTGACTGGGAACGTTAAATCGATGAGTTTCCGGATAGATCGAGTCACCACGGACCAACCGGTGAAGAGTTCCGCCCCTCAAAATTGTTCATGCCTATTGTTTATAACAAATAAGAGCGTAAAAACCAAGAAATCACGGGATGCTGGCATGGTTCGTGACTGGGGAATGCCAATCGATAAGCTCCCGGATAGTTCGAGCCAATACGGACTAACTGGTGAAGAGTTCCGCCCTCAAAATTGTTCATGCCAATTGTTTAAAACAAATAAGAGCGTGAAACCAAGAAATCACGGGATGCTGGTAATGGGCTCCAGACTGGGAACGCTAAATCGATGAGTTTTCGGATAGTTCGAGTCACCACGGACCAACCGGTGAAGAGTTCCGCCCCTCAAAATTGTTCATGCCGATTGTTTAAAACAAATAAGAGCGTGAAACCAAGAAATCACGGGATGCTGGTACGGTTCGTGACTGGGAACGCTAAATCGATAAGTTTCCAGATAGTTCGAGTCACCACGGACCAACCGGTGAAGAGTTCCGCCCCTCAAAATTGTTCATACCGATTGTTTATAACAAATAAGAGCGTAAAACCAAGAAATCACGGGATGCTGGTACGGTTCGTGACTGGGAACGCTAAATCGATGAGTTTTCGGATAGTTCGAGTCACCACGGACCAACCGGTGAAGAGTTCCGCCCCTCAAAATTGTTCATGCCGATTGTTTAAAACAAATAAGAGCGTGAAACCAAGAAATCACGGGATGCTGGTACGGTTCGTGACTGGGAACGCTAAATCGATAAGTTTCCGGATAGTTCGAGTCACCACGGACCAACCGGTGAAGAGTTCCGCCCCTCAAAATTGTTCATACCGATTGTTTATAACAAATAAGAGCGTAAAACCAAGAAATCACGGGATGCTGGTACGGTTCGTGACTGGGAACGCTAAATCGATGAGTTTCCGGATAGTTCGAGTCACCACGGACCAACCGGTGAAGAGTTCCGCCCCTCAAAATTGTTCATGCCGATTGTTTATAACAAATAAGAGCGTGAAACCAAGAAATCACGGGATGCTGGTACGGTTCGTGACTGGGAACGCTAAATCGATGAGTTTCCGATAGTTCGAGTCACCACGGACCAACCGGTGAAGAGTTCCGCCCTCAAATTGTTCATGCTAATTGTTTAAAACAAATAAGATGGAAACCAAGAAATCACGGGATGCTGGTACGGTTCGTGACTGGGAACGCTAAATCGATGAGTTTCCGAAGAGTTCCGCCCCTCAAAATTGTTCATGCCACCATGAAGAGTTCCGCCCCTCAAAATTGTTCAAATTGTTTACAAATAAGAGCGTGAAACCAAGAAATCACGGGATGCTGGTACGGTTCGTGACTGGGAACGCTAAATCGATGAGTTTCCGGATAGTTCGAGTCACCACGGACCAACCGGTGAAGAGTTCCGCCCCTCAAAATTGTTCATGCCGATTGTTTAAAACAAATAAGAGCGTAAAACCAAGAAATCACGGGATGCTGGTACGGTTCGTGACTGGGAACGCTAAATCGATAAGTTTCCGGATAGTTCGAGTCACCACGGACCAACCGGTGAAGAGTTCCGCCCCTCAAAATTGTTCATATCGATTGTTTACGACAAATAAGAGCGTAAACATATCCAGAATTCACGATTTTCCCTCAATTTTTGAAAATTCTGAATTTTTTTAAAACGGAAAGTTTCAATTAATATGAGAAAATTTCTTTCCAAATTCATGTTCATTTAAAAGAATCAACAAATTCATTTCGTTTACGCTTCAAAGCGAATATCTGATACATATCTCGATAGGTATAGAATAAGTAAACGTCTATTGTATTCGCTCGTATGATTTCGGGTCAATTTGATTCGTCTCGTAAACATGTCACACCCTGAGAAAATAAAGTATATATATGGGGCATTCCATGTCAACTCGACCAATGATTTTCCCTCACCATTTTTGAATCGCTTCATAATTTTTTATACGATTTTCCTATCTCAAAATAGCACTCCCAAATTTTTTCAGATTTTTTCCGCAATCCGTTAATTTTTTATTAATATTCAATCCCATCTGAAAAAAGGTTTTTTTTTTAAATCTCAAAAAATTCTCAAAAATCTAGTTTTTCATTCCGATCATTTTGACACCCGGCCCAGTATTATAGTGTTGGACTCTCAAGTCCGATTCTCAAATATTCTCGATTTTATAATGAACGTAATTTTACCACCGACAGCTCGAACTTCAAGTCTAAGGATAGGATAAAAATGTGAAAATCATTGATTTATAATTAATGTTTATTCATTTGTAGTTCATTTATCAACTTGCAGAATATAAAGACATTGAATCCCCAATACTCAAGAAGTGTTATACACTCGTTCTTTTGGTCGCGTACTGGGTACGTTACGTATTGGGGATTCAATGTCTTTGTACTTTACAAGTTGATAAATTAACTACAAATGAATAAATATAAATTATAAATCAATGATTTTTACATTTTTATCCTATCCTTTAGACTTGAAGTTCGAGCTGTCGGTGGTAAAATTACGTTCATTATAAAATCGAGAATATTTGAGAATTGGTCGTGAGAGTCCAACACTATAATACTGGACCGGGTGTCAAAATGATCGGAATGAAAAACTAGATTCTTTAGATTTTTTTCAGATTTTTTTGTAACGTTGCAAGATTGGTGAAAATGTTTAAAGTGATATAAAAAATTATAAAAAAAAGGTCCCATCATGGGCCAGGTGGCGAAATGATTGGAATGAACAACTAGATTTTTGAGAATTTTTTGAGATTTAAAAAAAAAACCTTTTTTCAGATGGGATTGAATATTAATAAAAAATTAACGGATTGCGGAAAAAATCTGAAAAAATTTGGGAGTGCTATTTTGAGATAGGAAAATCGTATAAAAAATTATGAAGCGATTCAAAAATGGTGAGGGAAAATCATTGGTCGAGTTGACATGGAATGCCCCATATATACGTGTAAAATTATTCCTTCTATTTCCGTCTTATTATTATATCACCTGACCGATTCCTCCTCACTGGCAGTATAAATCAAGTCTAAATATAGACACATTTCACATGAATGAAAAAATAAACGTAGCCTGCAAAGTTGTAGAACAATCTTTTGTTTAAACAATTTTTTTGGCTGCTGCGCTAAACGAAGTTGCCGCTTTCCGGCTGCGTCGAGCAGAAAAATAGTATACACACCTTGGCCAGTAAAGTAAGAAAAGTCTCAGATCACATGTGTGTCAGCCTCGGCTTCGCCTCGGCCAACAATTACATGTGATCTGAGACTTTTCTTACTTTACTGGCCTAGGTACGTAATATACTATATTGATAACTTTTGAACATAATCATTATTCAAAATCACTGATATACACTGAGAAAAAAATGTCTGTTTTCAACGAAAGTATCATTGAATCTACGAAATTCATCTTATTGCTCGAAATTCAATAAAATTATCAGTGAGTCAACGTAACCTATGGAATACGTTTTATTGCTTGCGATTCGATAAAGCTGCAGTTAAATCATTGACATACAGGGTGTCCCATTTTAAAAAATGCAGCCGAATATCTCGGAAAGTATTGATAGCAGAGAAAAATATTTCAGATAAAAGTTGTTTGGTTTCGAGGGGGACAGATTCTGATGATATTGGCTTTTTTGTAGGTGGAGGCGTTAAGGTGGTATGAAGGTCAACTTTTGTTTTTTAAATGGAATCATGTATTTATTATTAATTGATCAGATCGGGCGTTTAATTTTACATCAAAAAGCACTGCTGAACTGATGTTCTAACATGAACGGTTCCGTAGATATTTCATTTTTCTCAAAATAAGTTTATGAGCGTTCATGCTTCGGTTGATGTATGATCAACCTTCAAGCATTGACAAGATGCTCGAACAAATTACGTTCTTGGTTGATACACAAGTGCAGCCTATTTTCGAAACTTTCAACCGTTTGGAGAAGGACAATTCTCGGAATACTTCTACAGGCATTACGTATACGGTTTTTCATATCTTCTGCAGTGGTTGGCGCCGTTGCAAAAACTGTATTTTTTACACAAGAACGTAATGTGTTCGAGCATCTTGTCAATGCTTGAAGGTTGATCGTACATACATCAACCGAAACATGAACGCTCATAAACTTATTTTGAGAAAAATGAAATATCTACGGAACCGTTCATGTTAGGACATCAGTTCAGCAGTACTTTTTGATGTAAAATTAAACGCCCGATCTGATCAATTAATAATAAATACATGATTCCATTTAAAAAACAAAAGTTGACCTTCATACCACCTTAACGCCTCCACCTACAAAAAAGCCAATATCATCAGAATCTGTCCCCCTCGAAATCAAACAACTTTTATCTGAAATATTTTTTTCTGCAACCAATACTTTCCGAGATATTCGGCGGCATTTTTTAAAATGGGACACCCTGTATATTATCAATTTAACGATACAAAGTTTTCACTCAGTAATACCAAATATTGATTATTTTTCAATAATATATCACCTTATTCGGATGAAATATATTCTCATTGCAATAAATTAAGATCACGATCCAAATATGCCGAACTCATTTGGCACAAATAAGTGTATTTGATAGAAACAATGAAATGTTTGTTATCATCAGAAATAATTACTTTATTTAACAATCATAACTTCGTTTGATGTAATCCGTTGGTTTGCTTGGAATGTGGAATACTACTCAAGTAGTTTATACCCTCGTCACATGAGGTCGCCTATTAGCAAAAATTTCTGGCTATTATAAATGCCCAGTCTCGGCAATATTAAACGCAGCATGGATCTGAGTCTTTCATATAACAGAATGGCCTGACTTCGGTCTTGTATGACGTTGCGTAAGCTGTGTATATACGTAAATATATGCATTACAACGTATTAATTGTTGATAATCCAAACAATTTTCTGGCATTCGTTGTCTTACCTGCTGAAACATACAATCTATTCATATGACTTGATCTGATTGTGAATAGATTTCCAAGCAAGCTGTAGGCCAATTATAATTTTTCAGACTAGATCATCAGATGTACATAAAAACAATCTCTTGACTTTTAATATCATTATACTCGAAACAAACTAATTTTTTTCTGAAATAATCATATTTTTGGTTTGATTAGAGAAAATGGCGTTTTCCTGTCCATAACCGCTGTGATTAGTTTAAAGCACTCTTCGTCTGATTCAACACGATTTTTCTTACCGTCAATGAAATATTTTACTGAAAAAATTACTTCTTCATTTTAAATGACCGAATGATTCATTATTCCACACCATGCAATCAACGGAATATTATTTGACGACAGCAAAATATTAAACGACCACGACGAAATATTTCATCGTGGCTATTCAATAAAATTACGTGTTTGGTTCAACGAAATTTTTATCGTGGCGATGGAATTTTTTTCTCAGTGTATGTACATGAATACTCTTATTGTCTTGATCGGGGATGAAACTGAAGTTGGCAGCCAAAGTTAGCAGCCGAACCTCAAACTGCAGGGGATGAATAGGGCACGGGATGAAAATTGTTGAACGCATGTCCACAAAAATCTTCAAAAAATTCACGGAATAGTACATGGTGTATCAAGGGCGCAAAGAGCTATTTTTCGAGTGTGCAATTAGCGCCACGAGCCGAAGGTGAGTCGCTGCAAGCACACTCGTCAAAATAACCTTGCGCCCGTGATGCACACGATGTTTTTCTTGACACCCGGTCTGGAGAAATGCCCCTTTTCAGACCGAGTGAGCGGGCGGAAAAGACTTTTCCGCCCGTGGGCCGCAAAATCCCGTTTCGCGCCCGCTCAAGAGGTATGAAAAGTGGCATTTTGCGATTGGGCGTGAGAAAATAGTTTTTCGATGCCGTTTCAAGATTCGCGTAGCAACGCTCCATTGTTGATTCCATTATTGATTAACAACGGCTGCTCATATCAAAATCCACCCGCATGACCGGAAAAATCTAAAGCGTCATTGATCAGGGTTGACTTTTTTTTAGATTTTGATATGATCTCAAAGTATCCAATATTGTCGCCAAAAGTCACTTTTCATTGAGAATGACGGGAATGTATATCTAATATCAATACCGTAATCAATGTGAAATCTTTCATAAATCTCTATTCGTCTTTGTCTTCAACTCAAATCTAGCAATTATTGTATAACATATGAATTCGCTCGTTACACATGGTCTTAATCAGGTGTATAATACGCGCCTGATGAATAAAATCAATAACATTCCATCATTATTCACAATGTGGGTTAGGCTACTGTGGCTCTGAACCCTTTATATGTCCAGTAAGATTGGAGTATGGAGTAATATGGCTCACTGGCCGTATGGACGTGTACCCGATGCCCGTTCCTTCGGAAGCCTCAAAATTTCAACGCTCGTGGCGCTGCGTACGTGAAGTTACGGTTCTGCAGGCTTTATGGGTCAAGATGTTCGCTGTTTTACCAACGCACTTCGCCTTCGTACCTACGATATAACGTTCGCAGCGCTCCAAGTGATGAAAATTGTTGACGTGTAGAGAACTGTTTCCGAGGGACAGTTATAACCGTTAGAAATAAGGTACTTCGTGTTCTCTAGTTGAGTGAGTGTGCAATATTGAGGTTAGGTGGCCGGCTTTATTCAAAACCTTTGTTGTGTAATGGTTTTTCATAGAATGTTGTTCTGTGCATTGATTGTGATTATTGCGAAACGTAACTAAACGTATTGTTTCTCACTTGACGCTCTATTGCGAGTGAAAAGATTGAGTGGCTTGTTTCATCGAACACGATCGGGTTTCGAATTCTGTTTCTTTGCGATGTTTAATATTTCATCAGTAAGTGTTTCGTGCGCGCGTGTGTATGTACATAGACAGCGTGCTCGTAATACCGAGTAACTGTTTCTTGCGTCTTCACACATACTTTTAAAAACAAAATGTACGACAAAGAAATCCTCCGAGACATTTTATTGCAATCAGATTGTCGCGTCATTGACAACACCGGACATCCTCACCCACCTAAGCACGAGGTTTATAAGGTTATTTCAAGTCGTATGCAAGAGCGAGGTACCAGGTGTATTCCTAGTCACGTGTACAACATCATAAACAATGACCGTAATGGATTTCGAACGCTGGTACACGAAAAATACAAAATACCATTCAAATCTAAAAGGATTAATGATACAACTCGGAGCATGAATATGAGTATTGAAAGTTCGGAAAATGTTTCCGCTACTTGCAAGCCATATACAAAAAAATTTCGAGTTGTTGTGTCGGCTGATGCATATCAGAAAATGAAACCAACGCTCAAAATCTACAACGATCGCGCTTACTGGAAATTGGCCACGGGCTGGACCGACATAATTGCTACTCGCATATTCGAACAACACGAGCAGTATTGTGTCATTGCTTTTAAGAACAATATAGTTCACCCGACACCCAATGCTCAATTCTATGCAAAGTTCGATGGCAAGTGTTCAGAATGTAAGGCGACTATTACCGGTACATTGCTGAAGGAACCAGCTCCGGATGTTGACGTGGTATTGACTGTCGAAATCATTGATATAGTAGAACAGTTGCACACGGGTGCGAAGAAACGCCAATTACGAGGGCCGCGACGCATTCAAACCGCTACTCGTTTAGTCAAGGAACGCAAAGCAGCAGCCACGTATCGGAGGGAGGAGGCAACGCGGCTCAAAAAATTTGGTGGAAAAGACCCACCAACACTTCCGAGCGCCGAGGTCATTCGAAAAGCGAAGGAACAGCACCTGCTGAAAGTTCACGGGCTTTCTTTTGGTAACCCAGCTCTGAATCTGCAACACCACGCGAAGAATAGCAAACACGCAGGTACCTGATACGTTCATTTAAGAATTATATATGTTATTATGCATAATGTAACATGTAGTTAGGCGAAGGGTGAACCACTCTTGAAGTCCGGTGTAAAACAGTGTGTGAAGTCCCATGAAGTCCCGTGAAGTCCCATGAAGTCCCTTGAAATTTCTCGCAGTCCTTGAAGTCCCTTGAAGTCCCTTGAAGTCCCCTTAAGTCCACGAAGTCTCTGGAGCCCATGAAGTCTTTGGTCCCGTGAAGATTTCAAAGTCCCGTAAAGTCCCGTGAAGTCCATGAAGTCTCTGGTCCCGTGAAGCCTTCAAAATCTCGTGCAGTCTCGCGAAGTCCCGTGAAGTCCCTTGAAATCTCGCGAAGTCCCTTGAAGTCCGTTTGGTTCCCTGAAGACTTCAAAGTCCCGTAACGTCCCTTGAAGTCTTTGAAGTCTTTAAGTCTGGTGTACGCCATTTTTCGGAGTGATGGACCCCTCGAGTTGGGTCTTATCCCACAGGTTCGAGAATGGTCAGCCATGGCCGGACCGACGTCAACAAATAAAAAACTTCTAATGAATTGAACACGACTGTTACACCTACAACTCATCCTGGACTTATTACTCTGGAACAGTCGATAACCTTCACTTCATTTCACGCAGGTACCATTCGAAAGATCGGCCTCGAGAAATTTTACTGCATTTATTGGACGCCGGAGCAGCAGCAACTTTATACACAGCGCTGTAAAAATAACCCGAACGCAGTCTTCACAATTGATGCAACGGGTGGTGTCGTAAGACGAGAGAAGCCCGAAGATCCCGCCGTTTTCTTATACCAATGCATGATCATCGACGAACAAGGCAGTGCACCCTCATTTCAGATGCTATCTGGTGATCAAACGGCACTAATGGTTGCGTACTTTTTATGGTCCATTCTCGCTAGTGGTGTACCCATTCCAAAGAATGTTGTGACGGATTTTTCATGGGCTATGCTCATAGCCCTTGCGAGAATTTTCGGTTTCTGCAACGACCTCAAAGATTATTTACAGAAGTGCTACGACGTTGCAGTGCTGCGACGTGAAGTCCAACTCTTACCGAACACCTACTTGAGACTCGACGTAAGTCACGTGATACACATGGTGACACGCTGGAAAAGTTTGCGCGGCAAAGATCCACCTGTTCGGAACTTTTACAAGCGGTGTGCAGCACAGGCGTACCAAATGTTCCGTCTGTCAACATTGCAATCGTTCATGAAAAACGTGCTTGTAGTTTCACTCAGCCAATACATTGGTTACACGGAAGCCAACGAGCCCCTCGCAGCTGAAAAAAGTATCCAATCGATAAACAAAATTATCCGGGGCACGTCAATCAGCGAAGAAGAGGATACAAAAAATGGCGAAGACGAGTATCCAGAGGCGGGCACTGACGACGGAAACGCTGCTAATACCGGTTGGAAGACGTGGGCCGAGAAAATTTATGCTCAGGCCAAAAGTGTAGCTGATAAATCTTGCAAAGGTAGTGTCATCAATGGCTGCTACAATCCCGACTTTGCCAAGCAGTTGAAGACGCAGCTCATGCCTTACGTCGCAATCTGGACTGGTGTGATGCGTCCTCATTTTCGACGGGGCGCGGTAATCGCTACATCCTCGGCTGTTGAATCAGAATTTGCTGACCTGAAATTACGCTCGTTGAACGGGATTCTACCAACGCGCGCGGACAAGTTTGTACTCCAGCATATAGAAAAACATCTCGATGGTAAAGTCAAACTTGCTTCGAATGAAGGCGATCTAACTTCATCCAGCCAACAAAAGTCTGATGGATCGAAGAGGCCATCGAAGGATGACCCTGATGACCCTAGCGAAACTGAAGATCGACCTAACTGTAGCCCATTAAGCCATATAAAAAAAGAGAACTTCAGTTCGTCATTCGGAAGTATCCCAGAACTTCATGGCACCAAAGAGATTTTTCCCGACGACGCTGGACTTAATTTGGACGTCGGGCTGAGTTTGGAAAGCAGCGAAGCTTCATTCAGTCAACAACAGTGTAATGGACGGGAGCGAAAATCAAAGCTTGACCTCAGTGATCTCACCGAGATCATAGACCGACCCGACTGTGATGCATCAGCGTTCAATCGAATAAACGAAGAGAAATCAAGCTTGTCATGGGGAAATATCTCTAAACACAATTGCGTGAAAGAGATGCCTACCAATGGATCTGGATTGGAATCGGATGACGCCCAAAATTCTACGGTCATCATTGAAGGTGAGCGACAGACCAGCACTCCCATCGACTTCGCGCAATGGAATACGGTTGAACCCTGGGGTGGTTTAGCAAAGACTTCAAGTATTGATGCTACGCCTGAGAAGGAAACCCCTTCTCCGAAAAGAAGACGCAAGGTGACATGTTTGAGTAAAACCAAGAATGTGACTCCCGAGGAGAGACTCCCTTCTCCGAAAAACAAACGTAAGTTTGATGAATACAGGAGCGCGGCACCCTCGGCGGCACCCGAGAAGAGACCACCTTCCCCGAAAAGGCGACGTAAGATGACGGCTCTGGACAAATGCGAGGAGTGGAGCTACGTTAAAGACATCAAAAACACACGTCTTCCAATGCTTCGAAATGGTCTTGTTACTGGTGTTGTGAAGATCAACGACACAACCTACAACATTATCAGAACTTGTGCGTTTGATTCCACATTTCAGATAATTTTGAATGGTCTTGCTTGCAGCAAGACTTACGCAGAGCAAATCTCAGGTTCTTCGAGTAGGTTTTTCTCGTACGTTTTAGCAGTATTAGAAAAAAAAAAGATCGCCAAAGAACAATACGTAAAAAGGGCTGAAATCCTGCTAGAGTTGGAGATGTTTAAACACAAAATAAAATCTTACGCTCGAAGAAATGAGAAGGGAATAATACGACTCGACGCTGACTGCAACGTGGGCGACCTTGTAAGTTCCCTTTTTGTGCTGCATCCCAGTTGTATCAAGAACGTTGCTTGTACGTGTGGTTTTAAAACAACTCACCCTTGCATCTCGCTTCCGGTCGACGTCGATATTTTGTTGAAAGAGGGATTTCACAGGATGCAAGAAGCGATTGACAATGCTCAACTGTCAAAACGCACTTGCCGAAAGTGCAAGACTGTTAGAGCAGATGCAATTGTGTACGGCTCACACATATCCATCGAGCTGGATGTAATAACAGATAAGAATTACACGGTAGACGGGAGCCAACCACCGCGACATGATATCGATTCCATTTCATCTAAGATATCGTTGGGTGGAAAAACTTACATACTAGCGGGTGTGATTCACTTTGAGGCCGGACATTATATTGCTTATACAAAGACTGGACTGTACTGGCACAAGTACAATGATCTGTTGAAAGAGAGACAAGGCGTTAAGAAAAAGGAGAAGATCAAGCCGCATTTATTCATGTACGTGATTTCAGACGTTCAATCGGAGAGTTGAATGCTGAAAAATACGGAAATATCAAACTCGTCATCGGGTCAATGAGTATTTTTGATATTTCCGTTATATTTCTAATAAGAAGTAACCCGTGTGTAGCACGTCTGCCTCAAAATTTCAGATATAAATTGAACGTTTGAATATTATTTACACACTGAAAAAAGTGGTTATCTTACAAGAAGTGAGGAAAAAACAGAATCTGTAAAGAAAAATACCAAAAGGTGCTTGGACCAGTTCGTATGATAATCCTATATATACAATTTGATAGTTTAAGTGATAGTACAAATCTTGCAAACTGTGATTTAAAAAAAAGACTTCACCAAAGTTGAAACTAGAAAAAAAGAGAGAGAAAAATAACAAATGGTGAAACGATAGCTTACGTTCAATTATGATAATCCTAGATGTAAGTTAAACGCTCAAGAAGTACTTCAAATCTAGAAGAATGTGAAAAAAAGGAAGATGAAACTAAAGAAAAAAAAATATGTTAAACAATAACTTTTGTATAATAATCCTAGATGTAAGTTGAAAGCTCAAGAAGTACTTCGAATCTGAAAGAATGTGATAAAAAGAAGGATGAAACTAAAGATAAAAATAAGAATAAGTAAAACAATATAAATATAATAACTACAATATAAATAACTTTTGTATAATAATCCTAGATGTAAGTTGAAAGCTCAAGAAGTACTTCCAATCTGAAAGAATGTGATAAAAAGAAAGATGAAACTAAAGATAAAAATAAGAATAAGTAA
This sequence comes from Euura lappo, assembly GCA_018257835.1. Lineage (NCBI taxonomy): Eukaryota > Metazoa > Arthropoda > Insecta > Hymenoptera > Tenthredinidae > Euura > Euura lappo. The sequence continues at coordinate 13,603 of JAEUYN010000116.1, forward strand.
AACAATAACTTTTGTATAATAATCCCAGATGTAAGTTGAAAGCTCAAGAAGTACTTCAAATCTGACAGGATGTGATAAAAAGAAAGATGAAACTAAAGATAAAAATAAGAATAAGTAAAACAATAACTTTTGTATAATAATCCTAGATGTAAGTTGAAAGCTCAAGAAGTACTTCGAATCTGAAAGAATGTGATGAAAAGAAAGATGAAACTAAAGATAAAAATAAGAATAAGTAAAACAATAACTTTTGTATAATAATGCTAGATGTAAGTTGAAAGCTCAAGAAGTACTTCAAATCTGACAGGATGTGATAAAAAGAAAGATGAAACTAAAGATAAAAATAGGAATAAGTAAAACAATAACTTTTGTATAATAATGCTAGATGTAAGTTAAAAGCTCAAGAAGTACTTCAAATCTGACAGGATGTGATAAAAAGAAAGATGAAACTAAAGATAAAAATAAGAATAAGTAAAACAATAACTTTTGTATAATAATCCTAGATGTAAGTTGAAAGCTCAAGAAGTACTTCGAATCTGAAAGAATGTGATAAAAAGAAAGATGAAACTAAAGATAAAAATAAGAATAAGTAAAACAATAACTTTTGTATAATAATCCTAGATGTAAGTTGAAAGCTCAAGAAGTACTTCGAATCTGAAAGAATGTGATAAAAAGAAGATGAAACTAAAGATAAAAATAAGAATAAGTAAAACAATAACTTTTGTATAATAATCCTAGATGTAAGTTGAAAGCTCAAGAAGTACTTCGAATCTGAAAGAATGTGATAAAAAGAAAGATGAAACTAAAGATAAAAATAAGAATAAGTAAAACAATAACTTTTGTATAATAATCCTAGATGTAAGTTGAAAGCTCAAGAAGTACTTCAAATCTGACAGTATGTGATAAAATGAAAGATGAAACTAAAGATAAAAATAAGAATAAGTAAAACAATAACTTTTGTATAATAATGCTAGATATAAGTTGAAAGCTCAAGAAGTACTTCAAATCTGACAGGATGTGATAAAAAGGAAGATGAAACTAAAGAAAAAAATAAGAATAAGTAAAACAATAACTTTTGTATAATAATCCTAGATTTAAGTTGAAAGCTCAAGAAGTACTTCGAATCTGAAAGGATGTGATAAAAAGAAAGATGAAACTAAAGATGAAAATAAGAATAAGTAAAACCATAACTTTTGTATAATAATCCTAGATGTAAGTTGAAACCAGCATCCCGTGATTTCTTGGTTTCACGCTCTTATTTGTTATAAACAATCGGCATGAACAATTTTGAGGGGCGGAACTCTTCACCGGTTGGTCCGTGGTGACTCGAACTATCCGGAAACTCATCGATTTAACGTTCTCAGTCACGAACCGTACCAGCATCCCGTGATTTCTTGGTTTTACGCTCTTATTTGTTATAAACAATCGGTATGAACAATTTTGAGGGGCGGAACTCTTCACCGGTTGGTCCGTGGTGACTCGAACTATGCGGAAACTCATCGATTTAGCGTTCCCAGTCACGAACCGTACCAGCATCCCGTGATTTCTTGGTTTCACGCTCTTATTTGTTTTAAACAATCGGCATGAACAATTTTGAGGGGCGGAACTCTTCACCGGTTGGTCCGTGGTGACTCGAACTATCCGAAAACTCATCGATTTAGCGTTCCCAGTGACGAACCGTACCAGCATCCCGTGATTTCTTGGTTTTACGCTCTTATTTGTTATAAACAATCGGTATGAACAATTTTGAGGGGCGGAACTCTTCACCGGTTGGTCCGTGGTGACTCGAACTATGCGGAAACTCATCGATTTAGCGTTCCCAGTCACGAACCGTACCAGCATCCCGTGATTTCTTGGTTTCACGCTCTTATTTGTTTTAAACAATCGGCATGAACAATTTTGAGGGGCGGAACTCTTCACCGGTTGGTCCGTGGTGACTCGAACTATCCGGAAACTCATCGATTTAGCGTTCCCAGTGACGAACCGTACCAGCATCCCGTGATTTCTTGGTTTTACGCTCTTATTTGTTATAAACAATCGATATTGTTACGAAGAGACCCCTCACTTCTTATACACTAGATGTGTAGCTTTTGACGAATATCTTCTCATGTTTAATATCTGAAGAAGAAATAGCTGAATCTTCTGGTCGCTTCGACGACCAGCATTATTGTGAATATTAGTCTTGTTTCTGACTTTAAACTGAAAACACGTCGTTGAATAAATCCCCCTTTTTGTCCCTGAATCTTTTCTTTCGCCTCGTATCAGTGATTTTGGGAGATCCTTTATTTGATCAGTAACCGGGTTGAGCCCCTTTGTTACATTTGGTGGAGGAGCTGGGATATCCTCTCACGTATTTCCCCAAAGTTTGAGATTTTTCCCGAAAGACTTTTCACTGGTATCGCGAGTGAGAGAGAAAACTGACATCAACGACACTACTCAAAGAGATTTCGAAGGAACTATGCCACGCACACGACTTCAACGAGCCTCACTAAGCGAAGGAGAGACCGAGACCGACCGGGAACCGTTGGCTAAGAGGGCGCGTTTGGATCCCGTCGAGCAGGCAACCTCTCCACCTAGGCCACAACCACAACAGACACCTCCGCAGCGACCATCATTTTCCGGGGACCCGAGTTCGCCTCAGGTAACCCTGCAAACCGATTTTCACCCAGCCCAATTGTTCCAGCTCTTTCAAGAGCACATGACGGAACAGAGTCGTCTGGACCAGGAAGAGAGGAAGAGGGAACGCGAAGAACAGCAGGAACGCGAGCGGGCAGAACGAGAACGAGAACGAGAAGAGGTACTCCGACGGATCGAGACCTTGGAAACGCGAGATCGAGTTGCACGGGAAGGGATGCTTCGACGATTTGAGACCCTAGAATCCCGACTCCTGGGGGTCCAAGGCGTTCGGACCCCACCCCCACAACCGCTCGAGGGATCACCTCTTGCCAATCGACCACCAATTCAGCCCCAATCTACCCCGAATCAGGTCACAGAAGAACCGATAAGGTCTGTGCCAGTTTTCCGGGCTAATGACCCACTTATTGCTTCGGTAGAATTTGACCCGGGGACACCGTTGCCCCGCGTGCCGTTGACCCCGAGGCGTCGTCAGAGCGATCGTACTAGAGAACTAGTACGGGACGCGGAATTTAGTAGAGCTCAAAACTGGATGTGTGGTGACACTCCCCAAGCAAGGTTTGGAGTCCCAAAGTCACCACACACACAGAACAACATTTCCAAGAAGGTTGCCAGCCAATTAGCTCCGGTAACCTCCGCCGTGCCCTGCTCGCTTGATAACAGACCGTTTCTGTGCAACAGCGTACCCACAGGTTCGAATCGCGACTTGGGAGGGGTTTTTTCGAATCACCCTGAACGAAATGTTCCTAATGTATTTAATTCCCAACCGGTCCCCTTGAGACCACAGATCGCCGTTAATAGTTTGACAAACGATGACGGGCTCGCTACCTTTCCATCGGGAAATTTGTTTCCCAACGGCCCGGTTGGCCCACAGAATCAATTTTCTTACGGAAGTGCTCTCCCTATGAGAAATTCGCCTGAAAATTCAGGGATCCCTCCTGTAATACCTCAACAAGGTAGCTGGCCTGTCTTCGCTCCGGCGGCGCGAACGGACCCGCTGCCCCGAGTAAATTCTATGCTAATGAAACCAGGTGTCTACGATGGCACCTCTTCTTGGGCTCAATATGAGAGACAGTTCTTAATGATCGCGGCGCTGAACAACTGGGATCAGGCGTTCAAGACAGCGGCTCTCACCGGATCTCTCCGAGGAACAGCTTTGAGCGCGTTGGCCTCACTGAGCGACTCTGACGCGAAAGATTTTGATAAGCTTTGCGCGGTTTTAAAACTTCAATTTGGTGATGAGCACATGGCAAAACTCTACTTTACCCAATTTAACAATAGGAGCCAAGGCCGTGACGAAGATCTTGCCACCCTGGCCAACGATCTTGAACGTCTGATCCGACTAGCTCTCCCCGATTGCGCACCTCACACTCGCGATCAGTTAGCATGTGTTCGATTTCTTGACGCCATTTCTAGCTCCAGCTTGAGACAAACGCTTAAGCTGGCGGCGCCCTCTTCTTTACGCCAAGCCGTTATAAGGGGGTTAGAAATCAAAGCGATCACCGAGTCTGAACTCGGTTCAGGAAAGATTCGGCAGCTCGTGACAGCGGAATCCTCTAGAGACAGGCGTTCACCTCAAAAAAGACAGCATTCTCCTAAGAAAGTCGACCCTCCCGCAGGTTCTTCACGATCGGATGGTCGTCAGGGAGCGAAGCCTGTCCTAGAGTGCTGGTTTTGCAAACGTCGAGGTCACGACATTAAATACTGTTTTACTTTAAAGAAAATCATGAGAGAGAGAGAAGGATTTAACCCAAGTCAGAACCGTCGGAATACTAATTTTTCTTGGCGCCAACGCCCTGCTCCACACTCCGGTCGAGACAATTATCAACAGAACCAGCACTCTGACGACCGGCGAGCAGCTGAAGCTTCGCGAGAGCCTGCGACCTCCGCCCCCTCAGGACCCCGGGAACGTCCAAATCCTAATTCTTCGTCTGGGCCCAATCATTTTGTAATTCGCGGCTTGCGACGGTCGGGCCTCTACGCGAAAGGAACCGTCAACGGAACCGCGTGTTTGTGGGTAATCGACACCGGGGCGGAAGTCACCGTGATTCGTCCAGGATTGCTTCCCAATTTTCCAGTCGAAACTTCCTTGTCGAGTCTGCGTACCGCCACGGGCGACACGACTCCCATTGTGGGGAAGGCTTCCGTGGAGGTGGTGGTCTCGGGATGCCTTAGGACTGAACATGACGTTTTGATAGCTGAGATCGAGGACGATGGGATCCTAGGGATGGATTTTCTCTCGTCTCACAATTGCCAGATAGCTACGGGCGAAGGCACGTTTCAGTCGGGCACGAATAAAATTTTTCTACAAACAGATCGTAGCGTTGAGGTCGTGAATCTTTCGACCGGTGCTCCTTCCCTTTACATTCGAGGGATTGAGTTGATTCCTCCCTTTCTTCAGGATTTGAGCACTCGGTCTTCAGAGCAGTTAAATTCCGGGCAGCTCGAACCTCTCTATTCTCTTTTAACGAATTTCCAAGAGACCTTCGCTAGGAGTCCTACAGACATAGGACGTTGTACTGTGGCCGAACACAGGATCAACGTAGAAGGACACTCGCCAATCAGACAGGCCGCCGGACGACTTCCTCTTCACGGACGGGAAGAAGTAGAAAAACTCGTCGAGAACATGAAGTCCAGTGACGTCATCGAGACGTCAACCAGTCCTTGGGCTGCTCCTATCGTCCTGGTAAATAAGAAAGACGGGAGCAAGAGATTCTGCATCGACTACCGGAGGCTCAATGACATAACGAAAAAAGACTCCTATCCTCTCCCACGGATCGAAGACACGCTCGATAGGATAGCTGGGGCCCAATGGTTCTCGACGATCGATCTTCATAGTGGGTATTGGCAAGTCGGTATGGCTCCAGAGGATAAGGAAAAAACCGCCTTCGTCACTGGTCTAGGAGGACTCTGGCAGTTCAAAGTAATGCCCTTCGGGTTGTGTAACGCCCCGGCGACTTTTGAAAGACTAATGGAAGCAGTTCTGGATGAGTTAATTGGAAAGATCTGCTTAGTTTACATTGACGACATCATCGTTTTCGGAAAAACTTTCGAAGAGGAATTATCCAACCTAAAAGTGGTATTTCAACGGTTAAAAAAGGCCGGATTAAAAGTAGAAAAACTCGTCGAGAACATGAAGTCCAGTGACGTCATCGAGACGTCAACCAGTCCTTGGGCTGCTCCTATCGTCCTGGTAAATAAGAAAGACGGGAGCAAGAGATTCTGCATCGACTACCGGAGGCTCAATGACATAACGAAAAAAGACTCCTATCCTCTCCCACGGATCGAAGACACGCTCGATAGGATAGCTGGGGCCCAATGGTTCTCGACGATCGATCTTCATAGTGGGTATTGGCAAGTCGGTATGGCTCCAGAGGATAAGGAAAAAACCGCCTTCGTCACTGGTCTAGGAGGACTCTGGCAGTTCAAAGTAATGCCCTTCGGGTTGTGTAACGCCCCGGCGACTTTTGAAAGACTAATGGAAGCAGTTCTGGATGAGTTAATTGGAAAGATCTGCTTAGTTTACATTGACGACATCATCGTTTTCGGAAAAACTTTCGAAGAGGAATTATCCAACCTAAAAGTGGTATTTCAACGGTTAAAAAAGGCCGGATTAAAAATGAGCCCAAAGAAGTGCCATTTATTCCAGCGAGAAGTGAAGTTTCTTGGACACATAGTTTCCGCGGACGGGGTTCGTACCGACCCTGAGAAAATTCGAGCGATCCGAGACTGGCCGCACTTAACTTCAAAAGCTGACGTTCAAAGTTTCGTAGGTTTATGCACTTATTACCGGAGGTTTGTTCAGGGTTTCGCTTCCATAGCGAAACCCTTGCATGTGCTCACGGGAGAGAAAGTACCTTTTGTCTGGTCCCCAGAATGTCAGGATGCTTTTTCTCAGCTCAAGATTCGCCTTACTACTCCCCCTATCCTGGCTTTCCCTTTGCCAGACGTTCCTTTTATCTTAGATACTGACGCATCTTTATCGGGTATAGGTGGGGTTTTGTCTCAGGTACAAACTGAACTCGAACGAGTAATTTGTTTCTACAGCAGGGTCTTGAGTAAATCCGAACGGAATTATTGTGTAACACGACGAGAGTTGTTAGCGATCGTCAGGGCCATTGCTCATTTTCATCATTATCTTTATGGTCGAAAATTTCTCATTCGAACCGACCATGCTTCACTTAGATGGCTGTTGTCTTTCAAGGCCCCTGAGGGACAGGTTGCGCGCTGGTTGGAAGTTTTAGGGACCTACGATTTTGAAATCCAACACCGGGCAGGAACATCACATGGAAATGCTGACGCTCTTTCGAGAAGACCTTGTGAAGGCAAAGATTGCAGACAATGCGATCGTCTAGAACTCCAGCGAGACCCTCCAGTATACATTCGAGCCATCTCTCTCCAAGGGAATCTCGAAGAGTGGAGACAAGGTCAGCGGGAAGATGGAGACCTTCAAAGGTTGCGGTCTTGGAAAATCTCACAAACGCGACCGGACTGGCAAGAAGTCTCTCCCTACAGCCCATACCTGAAAGTTTATTGGGCTCAGTGGGACTCGATACACCTTCGAGACGACCTACTTTACCGCCGATGGGAAAGCCCCGACGCAAAGACGATCAGATGGCAATTACTGGTACCCAGGAGCAAAGTTCCCGAAGTTCTAGCCGAGTTTCATGACTCTCCAGCGGGTGGACATTTTGCAGTCAATAAAACCCTCGGAAGAATCCAGGAACGCTACTTTTGGGCCCGTTGCAGGACCGATACAGAGGACTGGTGCTTTCGTTGTGACGTCTGCATGGCCAAGAGAGGTCCTAGAGGGAGAGGGAAAAGTCCCTTGCAGATTTACAACGTTGGAGCACCTTTAGAGAGGGTTGCGATGGATTTGTTAGGCCCTCTCCCTGTTTCTGAATCAGGGAACCGTTGGGCGTTGGTCATGGCTGATTATTTCACCAAGTGGCCCGAAATCGTGGCCTTACCGGATCCAAAAGCTTCAACGGTAGCTCTCGCGTTTGTTCAAGAATTTGTTTGCCGTCACGGGTCCCCATTAGAACTTCACACCGACCAAGGGAGGAATTTTGAGTCGGACTTAGTGAAGGAGATTTCTTTGATTTTGGGAACTAGGAAATCACGGACCACGGCTTTGCATCCCCAGTCTGATGGGATGGTGGAGCGTATGAATCGAACTCTCTTAGGGTATTTGTCACATTTTGTGTCCCACAACCAACGAGATTGGGACACGTGGATCCCACTCTTTCTCCTTTCCTACCGCTCTGCTATCCACGAGACTACGGGACGAACCCCTGCTATGATGATGCTAGCCCACGATCTTCGCTTGCCTTTTGATCTTGAGAAAGGCCCAATTCCCCTCTCAGAGTCTTATCAGACCGACTTTGCTTGTTCCTTACAAAGTCGTTTAGATGAAATACATGATTTTGCTCGTGACAGGATAGCTTTAGCTTCGGATAAATTGAAGGCTCGATACGACGCCCGAGCTCGAGACTTGAAGTTCGAGGTTGGCGATGGCGTTTGGCTCTTCCAGCCGCGTCGCGAGAAGGGCCGCTGTCCGAAATTACAAACGCAATGGGAAGGACCTTATGTGGTGGTGACCCGAATTAATGACGTGGTCTACCGTATCCAGCGCTCTGTCAGAGCCAAGGCCAAGGTTGTCCATTTGGATCGTTTGGCTCCTTATCAAGGTCGGGAAGAAGTACCCAAAGTACCCTTGAACCGCGATCAGGCTCAGGTTCGACAGTTGGAACTTTCAGATTCTTTGGTTTCGTCTCCGCCTCCACGTTCAGAGCAGGGTTCGTGTCTTCCAAGGGAAGAGACGTCGGAAACTTTCATTAGCTCGTCAACTTGGAGTCCTGAGCTTCCTCTGGGCGTCATTAGAAGGAACGGGCGACCTCTTACAATAGTTGTCGAGGGAAACATTGGTTGTGGGAAAACAACCTTCTCTAAGAGGTTTTTGGATGATAAAAATATTCTCGTTCTATTAGAGCCTCTAGAAGAATATCGAAACGTAGCCGGCATTAACTTACTGGGCAAAATGTACGCGGACCCCGTTCGATTTAGTTACGCTTTCCAGCACCATGTGTTATTGACCATGAGGGACCGTCATCTTCAGAGAACGTACCTTCCTACAAAACTAATGGAACGGTCGATTTATAGCGGGAATTGTTTCGTAGAAGCCCGACGACGGTTAGGGGGATTTGAGAAGGAAGAGGCTCATCTTTTAATGGAGAACTGTAAGATTTTTGCCGAGAGCTCTTCCGATTTTGAGGTGGACCTAATAGTCTACTTGAGGTTATCTCCTGCCGTGTCGTTCAACCGCATCCAGTCTCGCGCGCGGAGCGAAGAAGCCGACATAACCCTGGAATATTTGACGGCTTTACATCAGGTTCACGATGATTGGCTAGTCACTCACACATTCTCGTCAACCCCTGCCCCTGTTTTAATCCTGAACGCGGAAGAATCGGCCGACGATGTTTACAAGCAGTTTTGTGAGGTTATGCGAGGTTAGCTGTCAACCGAGGTTAAGTTCTCGCTCTGAAGTGAGTTTCGTCAGTGTTCGACTCTCGCTTCGGCAAGGTTCGATTCTCGGTTTCGGAAGGGTTCGGTTCCCCCTTGTTCCAACGATGACGAGGTGAACGGGATCCACGCTCGGTGGTCGAATTGACCCCCTTGTTCGATGTGAAAGAATGAAATCTCGATAGAATAAATTCAGATACTTCGCGTTCGCTCGTCTCTGACGCTGTCGTCTCCCTCGCCTATTACTCCTCAGGTAGAGTCTCTCTCCTGTTGTTCATGACCGATACCTCCGACGATCACTAGTTTGAACCAGTACCATGTTTTTGAATTCTTTGAAGGAAAGATCTGTTTTCAGATTCTGTATATTCAGAAGAGAGAGCACTTTTTGTGTTGCGTAAATGAAACTGTCGGTGATTCCCCTGTCCAGGCAGACTTTTTGTTTTTGGTGATTTGACCCCGCGTTCTTCCTTCGTACGTTTTCTCTTCGTTGACCCGCCTTGAAGTTTTAGTCTAATCCTCCTCTATTTAAGGCCTACATTAAACACACCCCTTTTCTCTTGAAATGTTTTCATTTATTTATTTGTCACCCTCTTATCCCCCTCCTTCGTCTGCCCCGCCTTGTGCGATCCTCTCACGGAAACGGTGCCATATATCCTCTGCGTACCGGTACCTCTGGTAGAGACACCCCCGACAATCTTGCGCGTTTTGAATTACCTGGAGTAGCTGTCTGCCGCAGTAGAAACAGGAGAGAGAGGGTTGCCCGCGGCATAAGACATGGGTTGTCTTCTTGCCAACAGCGGCATTTTCGTGAATGCTGAACATAGAATATGGATTACGTTTTCGTTACATATTCATATCAGGACGATTTTTTTTGTCAAGCTTTCTGACTCACAGGGATTCTACGCACTCGGAACAGGCCACCTTGTGTATCCCTCCGAATGAGATTTCGGAAATCTCCGTCTGGCTGCAATGGGCGTCCTCCCACTGCTCTTGGTACCAGAGTCCGAAGTCTCCCTCGTCTAACCACTCCACCACATCCCATGCGAACGAGGCGATGAACGCCTGCATGGTGTCTACACTTGGACGGATAGCCATAGCCGTTGAAAGAAACTGTTTCACCGATGTTTCTTTTCCCAGAAGCTCCGGAATAAGAATCACCGACGGTTGTTTTGTTTCGATTTTCTTTCTATTCCAGAGACTACTCTGATTAGGTTTGCCGTTTACGGACAAGATTAAATCCCGTTTCACTAAAAACAACCGATGTTCGGAAACGGAGATTTGACTCTTTGAATTCGCCTGTGTTATCTGAGAATTCACCCTTGTCTTCCGATTTTTTTTTAGATGGTTCTCCCTCATTCCCCTGGATTTCCTGTGACCGTTGGCCTTCCCCTATTCCTGGCACCCCAGTTCTTTGTTCTCCGGGCCCAAGACCGCGGTTTCACGAGATTTCGGGTTTCTTCAAGTCTTCAGGTCTCCTTTCTTGAGTTCCTGAGTCCCTCGTTTTTTCCTGGTTCCTGAGTTCCTGGTTCCTGAGTTCCTGAGTTCCTGGTTCCTGAGTTCCTGGTTCCTGAGTTCCTGAGTTCCTGTTCACGGACAAGAGTTGGTGTTTCACTGCGTTCTCGGGGTTTTCTGCGGTTTACCCCGAGAGTGAAGACGAATGTCGCGTGGTAGTCGAGAGATCGAACCATACCTTTGAGCCGCAGCTCCGATCCTCTCGAGAGGAGCGAACACCCATCGCGTCGGTCCCGATGGAGATTTTCAGAGTCGGGTCGACTCTTCGTTAGAGGGGGGGGCAGTGTTACGAAGAGACCCCTCACTTCTTATACACTAGATGTGTAGCTTTTGACGAATATCTTCTCATGTTTAATATCTGAAGAAGAAATAGCTGAATCTTCTGGTCGCTTCGACGACCAGCATTATTGTGAATATTAGTCTTGTTTCTGACTTTAAACTGAAAACACGTCGTTGAATAAAACCCCCTTTTTGTCCCTGAATCTTTTCTTTCGCCTCGTATCAGTGATTTCGGGAGATCCTTTATTTTATCAGTAACCGGGTTGAGCCCTTTGTTACAGTATGAACAATTTTGAGGGGCGGAACTCTTCACCGGTTGGTCCGTGGTGACTCGAACTATGCGGAAACTCATCGATTTAGCGTTCCCAGTCACGAACCGTACCAGCATCCCGTGATTTCTTGGTTTCACGCTCTTATTTGTTTTAAACAATCGGCATGAACAATTTTGAGGGGCGGAACTCTTCACCGGTTGGTCCGTGGTGACTCGAACTATCCGAAAACTCATCGATTTAGCGTTCCCAGTGACGAACCGTACCAGCATCCCGTGATTTCTTGGTTTTACGCTCTTATTTGTTATAAACAATCGGTATGAACAATTTTGAGGGGCGGAACTCTTCACCGGTTGGTCCGTGGTGACTCGAACTATGCGGAAACTCATCGATTTAGCGTTCCCAGTCACGAACCGTACCAGCATCCCGTGATTTCTTGGTTTCACGCTCTTATTTGTTTTAAACAATCGGCATGAACAATTTTGAGGGGCGGAACTCTTCACCGGTTGGTCCGTGGTGACTCGAACTATCCGGAAACTCATCGATTTAGCGTTCCCAGTCACGAACCGTACCAGCATCTCTTGATTTTCCGGTTCTACGCTTCTATTTATTATAAACAATCGATATTAACAGTGCTGGAAACTTGCTACATGAGTTTTATTTTCGTAGAACTATAGAACTCTTGATGCAGAGCAAAATCCATATTTTAATTCATTTTTTTCGTAGTACCGGATGCTCACTTCCGGTCGCTAGCATCTCATTTTTTTATTTCACGTTTTTTAGGGTTAATTCGCCAAAACTATTGATCTTACCAGTCAGGAACTATAAAACTATCCCGGATGCGAACAAAACTCAAGTCTTTTTTTGGGATGCCAAGAGTTGAGATGCTAAGTTCACATACATGAAAGTGACGCGTCTGTGTCAACTATGAATGGGGTACCCGGCAACGGAAATGCTAAGATCGGTGGAGTGGTCAGACGAATTTTCAACTCTTGAAACGCGTTACTGCAGTCAGTTGTCCACTGAAAAGTGACCTTTTCTCCAGTTAAAGCGTGAAGCGGTTTTGCGATTGTAGCGAAGTTCTTGACAAATCGTCTGTAATAGGTGCAAAGCCCAATGAAGGATTGAACATCGAGTTTACTCGAGAGTTGAGGCCAATCTCTAATCGTTTTTATTTTTTCCGGATCCGTTTTAATTCCTTCGGCTGACACTATATGTCCCAAAAAATTCACCTCTTTTTGAAAAATCTTACACTTCTTTGGGCTCATTTTCAAACCGTTTCTCAAGAATCGTTCGAAAACGACCTTTAAATTGGACAACTCTTCCTCGAAAGTTTTTCCAAATACTATGACGTCATCAATGTAAACCAGGCAAATTTTCCCTGTCAAACCTTCTAAAACCAGCTCCATCAACCTTTCAAAAGTTGCCGGGGCGTTACAGAGACCAAATGGCATTACTTTAAATTGCCATAACCCACCTAAACCGGTCACAAAGGCTGTTTTTTCTTTGTCCTGAGGATGCATTCGAACCTGCCCGTATCCACTTTGTAAATCTATGGTTGAGAACCATTTTGCTCCAGCAATCATGTCTAGTGTGTCTTCAATCCTGGGGATTGGATATGAATCTTTCTTTGTTATATCGTTCAAAAATCTATAATCAATGCAGAATCTTTTTGTTCCGTCTTTCTTTTTTGCCAAAACTATGGGAGAAGCCCAAGGGCTACACGAAGGTTCGATTACATCGCTAGCGATCATGTCATTTACCAATTTCTTTACTTCTTCTCGTCCGTTAATCGGCAATCTTCTAGGTGCCTGTTTAATTGGCGAATTGTTTCCTACGTCAATTCTATGTTGACCCAATTGGCAGCAACCCAAATCTTTAGAATTTTTTGCAAAAGCTCCTTGAAATTCTACTAACAAGTCACTCAAGCTTTCCTGCTGGGTGAACTCTAGGTCCCGAGAAGATTGATCAAATAAATTCTGCAGAAAGCTTGGTACTTGTTTGATTCCTCGAAGTCTTGGGGCAAGATTTTGTCCGACTGGTTTTTCCTGAGACACAGGTCTTGAAGTTAACAAAGGAATCATGATAACCCCGGAAATTAGTGTGTGAGCTTTCACATTAATATTGCAGTTATGTATTAGTAGAAAATCCATTCCCAGAATTCCCTCATCTTCAATATCTGCCACCAAGAATTCGTGAGACGTTTTTAGATATCCCTCTACGTCTATATTGGCAGCGACTTTTCCCAAAACAGGGGCTGTCTGTCCTGTCGCTGTTCTAAGTGAAGTATTTGTGGAATTTAGTGGAAAACACTGAAGCAGATCCGAGCGTACAATTGACACCTCGGCTCCGGTATCAATTACCCACAAACAGTTCACTCCATTAACTGTTCCTCTGGCATAAAGTCCCGATCCGGTATACCTTCTAATAACAACTTGATCGTTCCTAGTGTTGGAAGCAGAAGGATTTGGCTGCCTGATTGAATTATTGTAACTAGTACTCGGGACAGCCAAGTTTGAAGTCTGGTTAGTCTGTACAGTTCCGTCTCTATTTTGATTGTCAGTCGACCTGATTTGCCAATTATTATTTGGTCTGTCTCTATTTTGACTATCTGTCGGCCTTGTTTGCCAATTATTATTTGGTCTATCTCTATTTTGGCTTTCTGTCGGCCTTGGCTGCCAATTATTATTCCTCCAAGATTGGTTTTGGCTTTGATAACGATTAAAGTTGTTGTTTCTGTTCTTGTCTTGGAAGTGACGCTGAAGCGCAAAACAATTTTCAAAAAGATGTCCCTTCTTTTTACAATAAAAGCACTCCCGATCAAACCTTGATTTATTTACAGAATTCTGACCACTGGGGTGGAAAGAATTATCTGTTGTCTTTGATTTATTTGTATAGTTTTGACCACCCGAGAAGGAAGAATTATTTGTCATTTGCGTGTTATCATTCCTCCTCTGAGGAAACGATCGTTTTGCTTCCAACACTTGTCTCACTGTTTCCTCGTTTCCTTCATTTTCTCTAGTTTCAAATTGCCTGACTCGGTTTGAGCCGAGATCTTCCTTATTGATTGCCTCTAGTTCTAATGCTTTAATGATGGCTTGATGTAACGTTGAGGGGGCTGCCACTCTGAGTGCTTGTTTTAGATTTTGGTCTGTTATTGCAGAAATAAATTTCGTGCAAGCTATTTGTTCTCGCGTTCCAGTCGGACAGTCTGGCAATGCGTTTCTCATTAATCTTTCAATATCGTGTCCCAGAGAGGCAAGCTCCTCGTTACGGCCCTGACGACGATTTTCTAATTGTGTATAAAACAATTTTGACAAATGCTCATCACCGTATCTCCTACTCAGAGCCGTACAGATTTTCTCATAGTCTTTCAAGTCCGAGTTAGAAAGTGTCGAAAGAACAGTTAAGGCGATTCCTCTTAATGAACTAGTCAAAATCGCTGCTTTTTCTGTCGGTCCCCACCCATTGTGTTCCGCGATGATTTGAAATTGACGTTCAAAATCTGTCCAAGAAGTGGTTCCATCAAAAGTTCCGGGTTTTAAAGCGATTGAATTGACTTTAGGTTGTGTTGCCGGTCGTATCGGTTGAGTAAAACCGGGAAGGTCGTTGTTATACGCGAGTGGAACTGGTATTCCCTGGGTTTCGTGTAACGGTAAGAAAACATTAGAAGGATTGACAAAAGAGCGACTAGCTCCATAACCCGAAATGCCAGCTTGTGACAGGTGATTAAATTGAACTTGGTTTCCTTGTGAGACATTCATTTGTCTATTTTCGTTCGAGTAATAACTGGCAGACGAAACATCGAAAACACTGACAGCTGGCTGTGAAAATTGTGACACCAAACCTCTATTTTCGATGCCTCTGGATATCTGCGTGACGGGTGCTCTATTGGCGGTCTCTCGAACCCTGTCAATATTTGATGAACTACCCTGGAAATTAAACACGGCATTCGAAGTGTTTGTCAGCTCAGGAACAGTCTCTCGTACATGTTCTGCATTCATTCTAGCCTCTACTACGTTTCGATAATTCTGATTTTGTGATGACCCTGAGATCTCAAGTTCTCTCAGGTGACCGTCGCCACACATCATAATAGGCATTCTACTCCTGTTGTCAACCCGCATTGTATTTCCAATGCGGTCGCACTGTGGCTGCATCGTGGTAAACGTCGTCTGTGCGAGCGTTGTACCCGAATCTAATGATCTACCAGCAAAGATGGGGTTTTCTGTCCCCGTAACTGGCACTGACCTTGTGGTAACCTCTGTTACCTGTTCGTTAATTACAAACGGAACTGGAGCTGGAATTGGACACGTCGGGATTGGGATTCTCGCCGGGGTAACAACGGAAGGATTCTGTGTAGTGGGTACCGGAATCTGAAGATTTTCCATCTTTTGAATAAATTCCTCCCTCTCACGCCTGTCCTGTTCCCGTTCTTTTTCTCTTTCTGCCCGTTCTCGCTCTCGTTCCAACCGCTCCCGTTCTGGTTCTCGTTCTTTCTCAGCCCGTTCCTGTTCACGTTCCAATCGCTCTTGCTCTCGTTCTCGCTCTTTCTCTGCCCGTTCCCATTCTCGGTCTGTTCTTTCCTGATTTCTTTGTTCTTGAAACGCTAGCATCATTTGATTCATTTGAGACTGCATCGCCTCGATTATCGGTGACTGAACTGCACTATTTCTGTTCGTATTGGAACCGGATTGTTCTTGGTTCTGGTCCAAACGATTGGGAGTCGTAATAGAAGCAGCTCCTTCTTCGTTGAGTTGTTGTAAACGAGCCCTTTTCTGTGGCGTAGCAGTCAGTTCTTCCTCTACTTCTCCGCAAGATAAATCATGAGTTCGTCTTGTACGAGGCATCTTTTCTCAAGTCCTTTTTCAAATTCTTTTTGAAGTCTCCTCTCAAAAGTCTTTACTCAAATTCTCTCACAATTCTTCTCTCGAAAATCTTCTTCAATTCGTCAATGCTCCTACTCACAATTCACTATTCGCTGTGCAGAAATCCCACTTCTGACACCAGTGAAACGAAGACTGTTTCTCCGATTTTCTCTAGGTCTCTGACAACGAAGTAAATGTGAGTCAAGAAAGTACGCCAATCTCCAAACCAAATATCTTGCAATATTCTCAGTATATTCTGTAAACGTGTCAACTCTTTAAAGTCTGGGACAAGACTGTTTTTACAATAATAATTCTTATGCTCTTCTTTTAATAACAAATTATCAGCTGTTTTCCCAGCCCACTAAAAACTCCGGCTGTCAAAGTGACAGCAAACATCTGATCGTTAAAATCTAACGGGAGTCCCCGTAACAATATTCATCACCAAATTCCGATCATATGTCACACAAAATTATACACATTCATATTGTCAGCCAAATGCACCACAACAAAAACACCATTGATAATTGAATTACCATTTTATGAGATAATTTTCAAAATTTAAATAATTATAAAAGAACCATTGTAAACTAACCTTAAGTGCATTCAAATTTAACAAGGGGAGGTCACGGGAGATGCATTTTTGTCATTTTTCTAACCTATCGCAAAAAGAGGGGCAGACCCCTAATAACAATTGCCCAAAGCCATAGGGCCAAATAGCTAGAGGTTTCCGAGAAAATCGACTTTGAAATATTGGGAGCGAGCTATGAAGACTAGACGTAAACAGCTGACAACGAGGCGCGTGGCTCAGCGGATAGCGAGCGAGTCTAGTAAGCGGTAGATCCCTGGATCGATTCCCGCTGTGTGCAACTTTTTTTTTTTTTTCTTTTGTTTTCTTTTCTTTTTTGTTTTTCAATACGTATATTCACGTCATTTATGTGTAAAATTATTCGAATTCATATTTCTTGGCTAACAATATTTATTATTATTTCAATTTTGGTACAAACATGAAGAACATGAGGTCGGGTATTGATATATTCGTTATTATCGTTACAATGTACTTACAATTAATTTTATAAACTTTTCATTCGGCAGTTGTGCAGGAGCCCGGGTGGTACTCATCGTAGAAGCAAGGGAAACAAAATGTTACCCGGCACCTTGCACACTGCACGAATGATGCATTGTTGCATGAGCATTTTTTTTTCAAAATGTCTGTAGGGAAACACACTTCGTTTACATTCAAAAAAATGTCCCTGTCATCGCATAGTTTCGAGGCAAACCATGCGTATCGAATCATTCTGCCGAAAATCGGGGAGGATAGCTGGTGATGCACGATCGATTGGATTTTCAGGCAGTCCTCTCTGGCGTTAATTTCCCGTTCTTTTTCAATCAAGTACGAACAGTTTTGCAGCCGCTTGATAAAATTTTTGACTTGCCGATAAAAATAAACATCGCACGGCTGTACCAGAGGGGTGCACTTGGGAGGGATGATTTTGACAGTACACGTTGGTAAGCGCCTTTGGTTTTTAAAAATTTCGTCGTACAGTACTGGGTCTGTCTGTCCACCCCAAGAATCGACGAGCAATAGAACGTTGTCTCGTCCCACGGACGGCTTCAATACATCAACCAGGAAATCCTTGTAAAGTTTTGTAGTCAACTTTCCGGATTTTGATGAGGTGACGACAATGTTCTTATATTTTCGGACATACTCATCCACTTGTTTTTGTACCCTCGGCCCAAAGGATCCGGTTGTCTCTTGCAGGCAGATAAAGACCAAGGGTAACAATTCACAATTCAACAAGAAAAACAATTCACCAGCCAAAGTGACCGCGTATTGCGCAGTATACGAATGGGTCACCTTATTCATGTTCTGCCTTTTCACGAAAACTGCCTTTGACCCTTTCGTCGCAAGAGTCCTGTCGAATGTGGACTGGTATTGGCAGCCTGAAAGATTTTCATAAAAAATAGTACCGTATTTATCACATGAGTCATACTTTAATTAGTAGTGAACAATAAGGAACATGCTTTTGAAATACCTGTTTGGTCCGTATTGATTACCAAATTGCGGTCGAAATTTGGTATCAGGTGACGAACCGCGATTCGGAAGTCTTCTGCGGCAGCCAACGTTTCTTCCATCGTTGTGGTTTCGCGCTCCGATCCGTATTTGGTGATCTTTCGTTGACGGATTTTGTGGCTCCTCTTGAACTTTTTAACCCACGATTCCGAGGCTTTGAAGTCGAATTCTTCAAATTGACTTGCAGCAGCCAAAGCCCATTGCTGCAAATTTCGGGTGGTGATCTGCTAGTAGTTTTGCCGAGCTTCTGTGAACCGATCGTAGGTCCAAGAATCGATGATCGCATATTTATCAGAAGTAGTTCCACCACGTTTAATCTGTTCTTCCCATTTCGCCAGGTCCGAATAGCGTTTCAAGCGGTGGCACCCTTTGTTTTGTAGACTCTTCAAACTCCAAGTCGGATGAGCTCTGGCTATATTAACCGCTTTTATTTTATAGTCCAGTGGAATTAATTCCGTGTACGACTTCGACCTTTTTCCATCCGGCTCACATACACCACTCTTGAAAATGCTCGAAAACGACTACCCAGGTGCCAAAACGTGCTCCCTACATGATTTCAGAATTTTTTCTCGATCCGACGTTTTTAGCGATGGCGAATGTACAAGGCACTCCGTTTTTAACGATCGTGCCTAATGACGTGAATATACGTATTGAAAAACAAAAAAGAAAAGAAAATAAAAGAAAGAAAAAGAAAAAAAAAGTTGCACACAGCGGGAATCGATCCAGGGATCTACCGCTTACTAGACTCGCTCGCTATCCGCTGAGCCACGCGCCCCGTTGTCAACTGTTTACGTCTAGTCTTCATAGCTCGCTCCCAATATTTCAAAGTCGATTTTCTCGGAAACCTCTAGCTATCTGGCCCTATGGCTTCGGGCAATTGTTATTGGGGGTCTGCCCCTCTTTTTGCGATAGGTTAGAAAAATTACAAAAATGCGTCTCCCGTGACCTCCCCTTGTAAGACAAATTATAATTATAATCAACCCTACACCTTTTTTTTACTTGAAACACATGCTTAACACCCTATGTTTCATCTAACGGGGGCGGGGGGGGGGGGTGTCACGTCTGGTCCCAAGGTCCATACGACGCCTACCCTTACACACCCTCACACACACTTAGACTAACCTACTAGATCTTAGGATATCCGAAATTCTACTCTTTTCGCTTAAGGAGGTTGGGGACTACTATCAAAACGTAGAGAATCGCTTCAAATTTTTGTGAGGTGTTCATCGATGTGGAATACAATTTGTTGTCAAGTTTCAATTAATTCGTCAGTCTCGTTTCCGAGTAATCATTAATCAAAGTTACGTTCTTATACACGGGCGCTTATGGCGGTACGTGACGAGTATCGTGAAAAAACGTCGTTTATCGTTTGAACGCAGGGGCGAAAACGTAGAGATCTCTATAAAAAAACATCTACATGGTTAATGATACTTTTGAGAAGATTCTCGCAAAAAATGAAGTATCCTTGCCAGCTTCGTTTGCGAACCATAGTGAAAGACATGGAGCGTTTTGTAGGGATATTAACCTAGAATCCTCGAACGAATTCGCATAAAATATATTTTTGTGACTAAAAATCGGAAAATACAGTACAGTTGATGTTGACGAACGTAATTAAACGACAAGTGATGCATATTACATCAAGATTTCATCAAAAGTCTTCTTTTCGAAGTAAATTTTGTTTTTCGTTGCTCTCAAATGAGGTTGAGAACCACCAACCGGGCCCGTGTATAAGCATAGGCTTACCCCTCTCACAGCACGCCCCGCGAGCGGGGTATCCAACCTCCTTAAGCCTGACGGTGCATCACACGATACGCGTGGACCCGCGTACCGTGGGATAGCTCAGTCAGTCTTATGCACTCCCCTCACCCTTTCCCTGGCTTCTTCAGTCTTAACTGAATTAGCTGGACTCACTTCGATAACTACTCTCTTAAGAATAAGATCTCTTTTAACTAGTAGATATCAAACTGTTCTACACTCCGGAATAATCACTTGCTACTCTGAATAAAACTGTTATATAATCGCTACTGTTCTACGCGGAATACTCTTATTGAAATACCACTTGCTTCACATCTTCGGTGTACTTCTGTATTTTACACGGGCTGAACCCATATAAAATACTTGACTTGCTTTAAGGCTTGTTACAGTACCGTATCGTTTTCTGGATCGCTGATCTCGAACCTGAAATTAGTTTTGCAATTTTCCAATTTGGCGTATTCGGTATGCTGCAAGAAAAAAAAATCGATAAACATTTGGATTTGGATGAAACTTTGTAATCGGAGGTTTTTTTGGTCACTGATCCCGAATCTGAAGTCGAATGCGAAATTCTAAGTGACGAAACCAATTTGCTGGGAAAAACATTGGAAATTTTATCGAAATTGGTGCTCGTCAGGGTTTTGAACCGCTGATCAAGAATCTGAGGCCATATTTGCCAAATTCGAAATGCTGTAAACGGAATAAATAACGAGAAGTTCAAAGGCTTGCTCATAGTCAGTGCAAACCCGCTTGTTACTAAAATTGAAAGCTGTCGGAATGCGTTCATTATTATCAGGCACGTTTGAAATGTGAGTTGCGTTGCGGCTCTACAGTGCTATCGCACGTTTGTAACCAGTCAAGGAAGAGGATGTATGATAACTGAGCGATACGTCTCAAACCAAGTGACACAGATAACGCAGGTCCAGTGAATACCACGGAAATTTTATTCATCGTTATGTATCTTCCATGTGAAAGCAACACACTGCCGGGGAATTATGGAAATAGAATATATGCGAATCACATGGAACAGATCTTCTACTAGCTTTATTTCCACAATACACGTAATAGGTATGACTCTCAAAATTTCTGCATTTGCCAAAATTACTTTCAAACTTTAGCAAGTCATAGCTTTCAAACGTTCACTCTAGGCTCAAAGTTGCATTGGTTTTCTTCCATTTACAATGACCGAATACCGATATTTTTTTCATGGCGCGTGCTAGCGCCATTTTTCCGTAATCAGTTTTTTTCGCATGATGTTACTGCGAGCCGATAATTTCTAGAGTAAAATTCCATTCGGCTCTCTTCTTCCTCTTTCAATATCCAAGAGCGGTTTTCTTTCTCTACAAACTATCTAATACCGTCAATATCAGTGCCGGCAACTTACCAATTTTCCGTGTGTTGTCAGGTCGTGATTGGGGGGCGGGGGGGGGGGTATAAGGAAATGGTTTTTTAGTTTCTTATATTTTTATTTCCCACTCGGACGGACCAGCGACGAAAGTCAGAATCACCGTAAAAATACCAAAAAAATGACAAATTCATGAAATTTCAATCCCGCGGTCAAATTCCGTGTGTTGTAATTCCACACTACTGCGATTCCATGTGTTGTCGTGACAATACAGACAACACAATACTTGCCGGCCCGTCATTAGATAGTTAGAAGAGAAATCAAGAAGCTGAATAGAATATTTGCTTCAAGAATACGTCGCATCGTACTAAAGTTTTAATTAACCGAAAAATAGCGCTCGCGTGTTTTGAAAAAATGAAAAAACTAAAAATAAATACCGCCATCAGGCAATTGAAAATGGAAGAATAAATTCGAATGCAACTTCGCACATAGAAAAAAACTTCGAAAGCTACGGTTCGCTAAAAAATGGCACACATGGGCTAAATTATACCCACTTCTAAAATAACAACTGGCAGTCACTGTAATCAATGTATTAGACAAGTGCGGACACCCTACTAATGTGAGTACGCGTTTCCAACCACTGGTCGATTACGTCGTCACGCGAATCTTGGACTGCAGAGTGCAGCAAAATTTAAATGCGCTGGTCAAAACTCTAAAATCTCTTTGACTGTCATAAAACTGTCCGCTCTAGATTTTTCAGGTCACTGAGTACGAATCCGACGCTGCCATAAAAAAATTAAGTGAGTAGTATTCGAAATAGCAGATTCGTCGACTAATTTCCGCCGATCCACGTAAAAGTCACTGCCGTTGAGTCTTTCGGACAGCTGATTACGAATCTGGTTTCAGAATTTTGAATTGTGATGTGACAGAGCAGTTATTAAAATGTGTTCGACAAAAATCGCTATTTATGATTGCAAACCTGTACCGCCACTTGCCGAAGCTGTGTAATTCAATTTTGCGATGGGAAAATGTCGATATGCACGTGTGAGAATTTTTGTTTCTTCATTTCAAGAAATGATATCGAAATCTCATGGCAACTCACAGAAATGAACGATGTCAAAAGATAAAAGTAAATGTAAATGAATGTAAATAACTAAAGGTGGGTAAATTGTTACAGAAATCAGCTATTATCCACCAAAGAAATACATAATCTTGTGCCCAGCCGTTGGCCAGCTTAAAAATGGTGAAATCAAACTCTTAGTCGACCTAGAATGTGAATGAGATCTTATTGAACCAAATTCTGAGTTGAGATTTTGTCCTTCTCAGCTATTTAGTAGGCGTAAACACACACTTGGATATTGTTGGACTGCTCAAAGTGATAACTGATCTAGAACTGCCAAGCATATTCCCACTATCCAGTAGCAGCATAAAACACAGTTTCGCGTTTAAAAGTCGTAATGTGGAGTTATTGAAACCAATTCAATTCTCAGAATTAAATTAACGGACCTACACTTCAAACCCCCAAAAAACCTTAATCTTGTACATACATCCGTTTGTGTTTGACCGGTTCAACTTCGTATTCGATCGGAGTACTCCACAGGTTGCGGCTACGTCAGAGCGGAAACTAAACTAAAGTTTCGGAGATTCGGTTTCGAAGTTTCGGTACACTTGCTTGGTGATGTGGCAGATAGCTGTAACTTCCCGTGACTCAATGTATTTTTGTCAACTGAGTGAATGAGGAGAGTTACTAGGTCCGCTGATTCAACAAACGTAGAAGAGCGATAAAGAACGAGTGACTCTTCGGTAATTAGGGGATCAAAAACTATATATAACTGCATACGCTAGTACACCCAGGGACAACCATTGTGGCGGCTCTGGAGTTATGCAACCGAACATGCATGGATTTTTTTTTTGTTGGGATCAGTAGTATCGTAGTTCTGCAGTTTGGCGAGTCGGGCTAAAGGTTAACCCTAGGGAGTTCGGCGTAGGAACAGCTGTCAGTTACCACAACCTCAAAAGCTGAACAAGGTTACTGTTGTGATAATGTGAATAATCGGGAACGTTCCAGATTATGGGAACATCTAACCCAACTTCATAGTCACCAAATTCAATTGTGGAAACATTCAACCCAATTTTATAACACCAGATTCATTTAATAAACGATTAGAGGTAATCATATGCGTACTTTGAAATTTTAACTGACGAAAAACATAACACGCCTACGTAACATGTTTCAATAGAAGTAAATACTATTCGTAAACTTAGACACTGTGATCGAAGACGAGAGTGAGATTTAATCTACATATGAATAGTAAATATTTATAAACTCCTTCATGTTTGTTTTCATTCGTACACAATGGAAAGTAGTGAATAGTTGAGGTTGAAGTGCTGTCAGTATTATAACAGAGTAACCTCGTTTGGCTTTTGAGGTTGGGTTAACTGACAGCTTTTCATGTGCCGAGCTCCCCAGCCCGACACTCCCAACTGCAGAACTACGCTACTACCGATCCCAATAAAGAAAGTCTGTGTATGTTCGGTTGCATAACTCTAGGGCAGCTAGAATCGTTGTCCCTGGGCATACATCGCGTCATATACTAATTTTTAATGGAATTGAAGGGTTTCTGGTAAAAAGGGTGGCGAGGTTAAAAACCTGGACAGATTATTTTCGACTTTTTTTAATTAATTCTTGATCTATCATTTTTTTCATAATTTAAATACAAGGTTCATTAGGCGAATGCAAAGACAGATAACCGATTGTAGTCCATGAACGTCATGAATATTTTATAACTTCGGCTCCAGCTCCAGCCCCACCCCTGCCCACCCACCAAAGCCCACCTACGTTTCCTGAAATCGTACAGCTAGACCGCTTGGTCCCGATAGTAGCTCTGCGTTCATCGTCGCTCGTGGACGCATGAAAATGATCTCCGTTTCTTCGAATCTTCACTGCACGTGTATTTTTGCTTTATTGTTCCTTCTTAGTTCTGTCATACGTGATGCTGACGGTGTGTACAGGAAACGGGAGGATGAATCCAAGTGTCCAGAGGTTAAGGCCATCCGTAATTTTGACATAAGTGAGGTGTGTTTTGAAATCTAATATACAATGTTAATAGGCTTACACGAGAGGTAAGGTAAATCATGCATTTCGACGGTGGACCCTCATGAAAGGTGGGACATACCGTGCGAGCAATCACATATCTATAAGGATTCTATTGCTTATCGGAGAAAAGTGATTAGAGGTTTCTCTGAACATCTACATAGTTATCATGAGAACGAGACTCGAATATAATTGAACGATCAAACGAACTTACCTGTTGTGAAGTTCGATCGTAGTTATATGAATAGTCTCGTTCGAATGATAAGGACCCACCCGAGATTATGGATGAGACCCAATAATCTTATCCCAACCCTTGTTTTGAAATGAAATACTATAAACGTTATGAAGAAACAGGGCACCCTGGCGTAGGGGGTCTCTTTTGTTTTCGGTTGAAGATCGTGGCATTCAGGTTCACCGTCACCGTCGAACTCGAATCAGTGCCTGTGATATATCGTTTCTGTATGCGTACATAACTGTTTGCAATTTTGCAGGATCTTAAAGCTGCCGTCGAATAATTCATTAGGATAATATTTAGGATAATAATTTAAATCCATATACCTGGGGTATTGCAGCCACTATCGCACACGATTTGACTCGAAATTTCTCAATTAATTTTTTTCCATTTTTTCTCTCAATGTAGGTCTATATCAAAGTAGCATCTGTGGATTTTCAGAAATTTTTTCTTCCAACCGTTTTTTTTTTTTTTTTGATTGTGAATATCACAAACCTCGATTCGAATACTGACAATGAGAGACTACGCAGATAAATTCAGGTTTGAATTAATCAACAGCTTTCATTCAGTGAAAAAAAGGGCCATACAATCGTAATTATCGTATGTATTACATGTTGATGAGACCAAGATAAATTTTTCACAAAACTGATCTTTCACGAAACATACCTACCAACAGAAGTTAGTTTTAATTGACAGAAGTCATCTTGAAGAAAAACATTCTTTCGATGAAAGATTTAAGGTGAGACACAACTACCAAGTACAAAAAATGAAATTGAATTTTAATCGATTGGCGTTGTGTTCGTTCGCTCGCTCACTCGATTGGTTCTTCAAATGATTTGTAATGTTATGAAAATTGGGAAGAAAAATGAGAGGAAAGAAACCTTGTGAAAAAAAAAAAATTAATAAAAAAAATAAAAAATAAAAAAATTTGGAAAACAAGAATTGAAAAAAAAACGGGTGTGTGCTCAGGACCACACGATAGAAGTGAAAACTTATATGGCATTTATGATTCAAAGTAATGCATATAATCAAAATTATATCAATATTATATGGATATTGATTGGACGAATCAGTAACAAAGCGGAATTAGTATTATGAAATAAAGATTCGCGGCAGGGAATCGACGCCAAGTACCCGAAGGCGCGAGAGCTAGCTGGGAATTATTTTCTCTGACTAACTAGTACCTATAAGTACGGTGTCATAACTCCAAAACGCGTGAATATTTCTCGATGAAATTCACACGACAAAAATTCCCTCACCGCGTGACCTTGCTGTATGAATTTCATCAAAATCGGTACACTGGTTTCCGAGATATTAGTCACAAAAGTTTGATGAAATATCATATTTTTTCGTCTTCTCCGCCCAAGTTTTTCGCTAGAAGCTGGCCTTGCCAATCGATTCCGATCGAACAGCTGTACGTATCGACTTGAGATTTGGATCCTGGTTATGTTCGGCCATAATCTCGACCTCTATTGATTTTGAGCCGAATCCGATCTCTTACTCGGTCGGTATAAATAAATTAGATAGCGAAGTGAGTTCACAATATGGCCGCCTCTCAGCGCTGCTCGCGGCTGGCCGACGGCCGTAATAAAATGTCAAACTAGATATGATCTAGTTATTGATTCACGGTCGATAGAAAAATCGAAGAAAATCGTTTGGTTATACGATAACCTTAATGTCTGTATCAATAATATATTGTCAGTGATCACGACGTGCTTTCTGCTGTGTTAGTGCTTTGAATCGGATATCAATCAATTGAGTGTATTCTGGGTGATTACACATCATAATCACGAAGTCGCATAATAACCTAAAACCCAGTTTCAAGATACTGGAACAATCAATACCGTCTCCGAGATATTCGTTCTAACAGTCCATTGCCGTCGGCAATGCAGGACTGTATCGGCAATTTGCCGATACGAAAAAACGTTTTGATTGAACGCTAAAGATTTGTCGAGGTAGACTTCAAAAAGAATGCTGTTGATTAGTCATCGGGAACCCCAGAATTATGGGGAATCCCCGGAATTCTGGGAAAACCCAGGATTCTGGAAAAACCCAGAATTCTGGGAAAACCCAGGATTCTGGGAAAACCCAGAAATATGGGAAATCCCCAGGGGTCCTCAATTCCTGAAACAGCGGCGGCGGCAGCGGCGATATATCTTTATAATATAACTAAGGGGGCTTCGCCCCCCTGCGCGCTTCGCGCGCCAACCCCCCGTTCGGTGTTTATACATATTTGTGGTCATTTTTTTATCTATTCATGTAGAAAGTGATATAGATTTTTGTTAAATTCGTGAAGTTGAAATTGTGTTATACCTACATCAAAAAATTTTGTAGACTCATTAGTAATATTAAATTTTTATTGATTTCGATATATCCTCGGATATATCCATATGATACATATGGGGCATTCCACGTCAACTTGTCCACTGTTATACCCTGGCTGGATTTTTGAGAATCGTTTCAGAGTTTTGAAAAGGGGCATTCTCAATCAACTTCAAAAATTTATAACAAATTAACGATTTGATCGGAAAATCTAAAAAAAAAAAATCAGACGCGTTTTTACTGGGTAGAATGTTAGAAAAAAACATGGAATGATTTTGAGATTGTCGGGGTTTAACACTGGTCGAGTTGGCGTGGAATGCCCCATATGTATATCAATGTATCGGATTCGATATCGATATAAATCAATGTATCGGATTCGTTATCCATCGATACATCGAATATATATATAGAGGTCTCGGATTCAATATCGATATATTGATCTCGATCTTGATGTATCGATATATCGGTTCGTTAATAATATATCTATCCGATATCGATATCGAATCCGATACATCGATGTATCGATATCGTTCTACATATATCGATCTCGATATATTCTCTGTGTGTAGACTAAAAAACTTGTGTCCTGTTTGGCGTCACGCATAACGTACGTGTGAGCAGTGAGTTAAAAGTCAAATCTGTATTCTTGGAACTTCTATGAGGATGGTTGATAATATGCAATATCGTTCTAGATAGTGAAAGAAAAGTTGAAAAAAAAAGAATTTAAAAATGTATATGGAATGAAGAAAAGAGTGATTTTTTTTTTTCAAAGTCGCCACGGTGTGTGCTACGCACACAAAATAGGATACGCTTGTACAGGGTTTCTAAGGGATTCTTTATATGAACGGGGTTCACATCGGGGTTCTGAGGTATTCTTGAAATATACAGGGTTGACATAGGGGTTCTGAGAGATTTTTGACGTGTACAGGGTTTACATAGGGGTTCGAAGGTATTCTGGACATGTACGGGGTTCACATGAGGGTTCTGAGGGTTCTGAGGCATTTTTCACATGTACGGGATCCACATGGGGGTTCTGAGGGATTCCTGACATCTACGGGGTTCACATGGGGGTTTTGAGGGATTGAAACCCTGTCATTTCTTTAATTTACTTCGGGTATTTCCGGAATAGTTCGGGTATTTCCGGAATACTTCAGGTATTTCCGGATGACTTTAGGAATTTCCGGAAGACTTCGGGTCTTTCCGGAAGACTTCGGATATTTCCGGAAGACTTCGAGTATTTCCGGAAGACTTCGGCCATTTCCGTAAGACTTCGGGCATTTCCGGAAGACTTCGGGTATTTCCGGAAGGCTTCGGGTATTTCCGGAAGACCTCGGATATTTCCGAAAAGTGGGGACGGGGAGGGGTAAGGGATTCTGAGTAATCCATGAGAATTCTGAGAAGACCGTGGGAATTCTGGGTAATTCGTGGGAATTCTATGGAGTTTTTGCGGGGTTGATGGGTTTTTCATTAGGTCTCATAGGTATTTTTTATGGGGTTTTCATGGGTTTTTCATGGGGTTGTATGGGTTTTTCACGGGGTTTTTCTGGGGTTCTATGGGGTTTTCACGGGGTTTTTATGGGGTTTTCATGGGGTTCTATGGGGTTTTTATGGGGTTGTCATGGGGTTCTATGGGTTTTTCACGGGGTTTTTATGGGGTTGGATTCCTGAAAACTCCGGGAAATCCGCATGAATTCTCAAAAATCCCCGTGGATTCTCGGAAATCACACGAATTCTGGGAAATTCCAGGAATTTTGGGGAATCCCCGAAATTCTGGGGAATCCCCGGAATTCTGTGGAATCCCCGAAATTCTGGGAATTCCCGGAATTCTGGGGAATCCCCGGAATTCTGGGAAATCCCCAGGGGTCCTCGATTCCTGAAACAGCGGCGGCGGCGGTGATATATCTTTATAATATAGGACGATATATCGTTCTATATTATATAAAGATATCGCCGCCACCGCTGCCGCCACCGCCGCCGCCGCCACCGCCGCCACCGCCGCCGCCGCCGCCGCCGCCGCCGCCGCCGTGTCAAGATTTCGGAGGTCGACGACGACGACGACGACCCCCCGCCCTAGGCGGACCCCTGTAGGTTACCCAGAATCCCTCCCGCCCCTCCTTTCCCGCCTTCCCCTCCCCCGCCTCATATATATCGTTCTATATTATATAAAGATATCGCCGCCACCGCCGCCGCCGTGTCGAGATTACCCAGAATCCCCCACGAATTCTGGGAAGTATTTATTTCAAAAAATTACAAAAAATATTTTAATCCGAATCCGGATAAAGATTTTGTTGAGCCTCAGGCGTATTCGTTCCAGCTAGTAGCGCAATAGCTTCTGGGGACATTTGTTTATATTTCTTTGGCGGTAGTTGCCTGAGGTTTGTGATGAATGGGTCAGATGACACTAGCAGCCAATTCAAAACATCCTGCATGGTATTTTCACGCGATGATTCACGAGAAAATCCGTCTCGAAATTTCTTAACATCCTTATTTCTGGCTTCCTGAGCCTCCTCTGATAATTGTCCAATAGGTAAAAGAGCCGAAGCTATTATCAAAGGACCATGGATTAATATTTTGTGCACGGTTGTTGGCATGTAATACCATGAATAATCACGCACGTACAGTCTCGCAGTTTCCAAAGCATATTCTTTAAAGTTGTCGACGTTGATTTCGTACCCACTCGAGATAACTTGTAGAATAACATGAAATCTTTTTATAAGATCTTCGTCGTAGGGTCAAGCAGCTGCAGCTCAGGTAGGCGATCTACTGGCCCAGCTCGGCTAACCACGCACCTGCGCCCGCGCCGAACGAGCGCTGGGGGCCTTCTCGGATCACGCGTAAGCTCACAAAAATCGCTCTGGACCACGCCGCGCACGTTTGCGCACTTTCATATACACGCCATTCGAAAGGTGAGATTCTAAGCTACGATTTAAGACAAAAACCAACGTGTGATCGCTTGTGAGTGGATACTAAAAGTCTATGCAAAGTCAATATTTACTTCGGAACAAAGGCACTTTACACGACTATCGTTAAACTACGATAACATGAACAACAAATAATATTTTTTAATTGTTAAGTAGGCAAAATTTTCTACATACCTTGAGGAAGAGCATCCATTTTGCAGAAATTGATTATCACTTTGTATAACAACTCTATAAATGTTCAAACTTGCGGTTAATAACACAGCGCGGCTGACGTGTACGACCGTAACCGCGAAAGGTCGACTTGAACTGAAATATCTACGGGACTATGAGGAACAAAGGGTCGGGACAGTCAGGTCATGACGCAGAATTTAGTTCTTAACCATTCCCTGTGGTCGTTATACCTGCATGGGAAAATTTTTATTTTCATTTTTGCCCACGAATTCGTGAAAATGCGCCACTGTGCGTCGTCAGGTATCCCCTAGACAAGACGTCTCCGAACTTTAAGGGCTCGCTCGTGATCGTGGCTGAAAGATGTCCAGCACGACTGGTGGAGGCGTCCTACGTTCTCGACATCTACCGTCTACCGCCAGAGTCCGGCTAAGGGAAGGTCACGTGGATTCCCTCCGGACAGACTCAGAGCATCGGCAGCAGCAGATCGGTATGGCCCTAGCGAGCTACAACGCGGAGGAGCTAAGATCGAACGTACAAATTTGCATAAGAGGGGTGATCTTTGACCTATCACCGCTAAGTGGCTGTTCCGAACTATGACTTCGTACGGCCGAGCCAAGAGTGACACGAATTGTCTATAAATCAAGGAGAGCAACGAGACTCGGTCTCTCCTACGCTTCGCTGTGCTCCCGAAAGGACATCTCCAGCTACATTACGACCAACTATAGATATTTCCTCCTCTTGCTTACCTCATCCCTCTATCGTTCTCTGTAAATTCGCTTTCTCCACCATCTCGTTATCGCAACTAGTTTCCTACCGCATTTCTTCCTTCCGTTAGCTTTGTTAAGTAATTTAGAGTCTCTTTTTGTATTTAAAACTTCGAGGTAGTTCCCCTTGCGTAGAAGCAGCCGCGGAACTAGTTTTTGTAATTATTTATTGTCTTTGATCCTTTCGCCTATCGTTACGTCTACGCTACCTTTTGTATATATGTCTTTTTGATAATTTCCGTAGCGATGATTGTAACGATTTGTCCTCCGCGTTATTTCTGGTACTGTCACTTTTAAGTAATTCGTTTGAGATCATTTTATTGACCGTTTGCTCTCGTTTCGTCTATCGTACAGATCCCGTATCTACGTCTTTCTATCGTAATTAATGCATCGCATTTTGCTTATGAGTACGACGTCGCTTTGTGACGCTTACCTTTAAGTCCGTATCATTTATTTTATCGAGTTTGCGACTTTACCTCTTTCCGTTAATTCTGCCTTGTTCTGTACGATGCGCTTACGTTTTGCTATGTTTATGTATCAATTCTCTTACGCCTTCTTGTGAATTTTCTCGCTTTCTGACCGATTTATGTGATCATTTATTGTAAAACTGAATTGCTATTGCTTAACTTCAATATAGTAGGCTCTGCCTACCGTTTAAACTACTTATCCACGTGTCATTTACTGGAGAACCTACCCACTCTACCATATGTTTTGAGTAAACTGCAGTTTAGCCGAGCAGTGCTTCTATTTTCTGTTATTGAACCTATCGTTTGTTGAGTAAGTTACCTACCGTTCTACCGTTCTACCGTTCTACCGTTTGCTTACGTCCTCTCTTGTTGAGTAATGTATCGTACGGCGGTACATTCGGTACCTGGCGCCCAACTCTTTCAGTTTGATACGTTAATTGGTAAAGAAGCTTTCTTATTGTTAACGGGGCACTGGCTTTTCTCAGTCTCAGTCTTATTTACCGTTATAGTATCCAGATCTTATTTCACCTTGTACCTGATAGTTACTTGAAATCTGGTATCCTTATTGACCGTGAAATATTGAACTTTGGTTATACTGTCGAGTTGACACGTGGCAGCTTGATTTTTAAGTGATCGCCTACGAGTGTGAATATTTGTGATGTGGTAGTAGATTGAGAGCAGAGTTTTGACAGAATTGACACAAATGTTGTTACATCAGATAAGGAGCTTCTTCTTTTTGTGTTTTATGATTTCTCCATGTCTCTTGTTGTTGGGTCACCCAAGTATAAGCTTACTACTGGATGTTTAGAGATTCGTCTCATAGACTCTAGTCGTACTGTGCAGAGACGCCCTTACCATCTCAGTCCGGATGAACGACAAATAGTTCGTGAAAAAGTAACGGAGTTGATTGACGCTAATATCATTAGACCCAGTTGTTCTCCGTTTGCCAGCCCGATATTGTTAGTGAAAAAGAAGGATGGTACAGATCGTATGTGTGTAGATTACCGGAAACTCAATGCTAATACGGTACTAGATAGATATCCATTACCTTTGATTGCAGATCAAATCGAACGGTTAGGGGGGGCCCATTACTTTTCGTCACTTGATATGGCTAGTGGTTTTCATCAGATTCCTATTGCCACAGATTCTATTGAGCGAACTGCCTTCGTTACACCTGACGGGCAGTATGAATATCTTTCAATGCTCTTTGGTCTACGAAATGCTCCGTCCGTGTTTCAACGTGCGATAAACCCAGCACTTGGTGATCTCGTGAATACGTTTGTAGTTTGCTACATGGATGATGTCTTGATCCCGTCACAAACAGTTGTTGAAGGTATCGATAGGCTTAAACTTGTTTCACAAGCTTTAACTTCAGCTGGGTTTTCGATTAATTTGAAGAAGTGCTCGTTTTTGAAAAGCAAAGTAGAATATCTTGGTTATGAAGTCACGTCTGGAGAAATTAGACCAAATCCTCGTAAAATTAAAGCGTTGACTGAGTTACCACCACCCGAAACTGTTACGCAGTTACGGCAGTTCATCGGACTAGCTTCCTATTTTCGACAATTTATTTCTCGATTTTCCCAGATTACTGCTCCATTATACGCGTTAACATCTCGTAAAGGGACTATTATTTGGGATTCTCAACATGAAAAGATTCGTCAGACAATAATATCGAGGCTCACTAGTAGTCCTGTATTGATGATTTTTGACCCGACTTTCGCGATTGAAAGGTTCTGGCGGTTGTGAATTCTATTAAGCACTTTCGTCATTTTCTCTATGGTAGAAATTTTACAGTTGTGACTGATTCTAATTCACTAAGAGCGTCGCGTAATAAGGTGGATTTGACACCTAGGGCTCATAGATGGTGGGCCTTTTTGCAATCGTTTGATTTTGAAATCGTCTATCGAGATGGGAAACGAATGAGTTATGCTGATTTTTTTTCGCGAAATCCTTTGCCTGAGGATTCAACTCTGTCATCACCTGACGAGTTTGTTAGATCTGTAGGACGAAGACGTGTGAATTTATTAGAGATATCTGACAATTGGTTGAAAGCAGAACAACAAAAAGATGAGGAAATTGTTGAAATTGTTCGCAACTTATCTGATGATCAATCTAATTTTGATAACTTTCGAACATATGAGCTGCGCTCAGGAATTTTGTATCGGAAAATACAGCGCCGTAATAGAACTTGTTCTGTACCAATTGTTCCTCGAGCTTTTCGGTAATCTGTGATTAGTCGTTTACATGGGTCGATAATGCATTTCGGTTGGAATAAAACTCTTGAGAAGGCGTTTGAACAGTGTTGGTTTCCTAAGAGGTCAAAATATGTTCTAAGGTTTGTAGAGAACTGTATCACATGCCGTACTGCTAAAACAGTTTCTGGTAAGGTTCAAGCTGAATTGCATCCGATTTCCAAGGTTAGCATTCCTTGGCATACTTTTCATGCAGATGCCACTGGAAAACTCAGCGGGAAGAATGACACTAAAGAATATGTTTTTGTGTTCGTAGATGCGTTTACAAAGTTTATCTTTCTTTACCATTCTTTTCGCAGTATCTGCTGTGAGTGCGTTTAAATCAGTTGTTTCAGTTTTCGGATCTCCTTCTCGGCTCATTGTAGATCGAGGTAGATGTTTCGACAACAAAGATTTCCGAGATTTTTGTGATTCTCATAGTGTACAGCTTCATTTGATAGCCACTAGTACTAGTCGAGGCAATGGTCAGGTAGAGCGTGTTATGGGTACACTAAAGAATATGCTGACATCTGTTGAAACTAGTGGTAGTCAATCGTGGCAAGATGCGTTAGGCGATGTCCAACTAGCGATTAATTGTACTGTGATTAGAACTACTAATGCTAGTCCTTTAGAATTATTGATTGGTAAGGTGGCTAGACCACTGAGTTTGTTGCCTTCATGTGATGAAGATCCAGAAGTGGATCTGTCTTCAGTAAGGAGAGAAGCTGCTGATTTGTTACAGAGCAATGTACAGTTAGAGAAGAATCGGTTTGATAGAGATAAGGCAACAATTCTGAAGTTTGTTGTTGGAGATTTTGTATTGATTAAGAACCATAAAAGAAATCAGACAAAGCTTGACCCCAAGTTTAAAGGCCCGCTGAAGGTGATCGAAGTATTGGATAATGATCGATATCTTTTGAGATCTTTGGATTCTAACCGTACTTATAAGTATGCTCACGATCGACTTCGAGCTATGCCTGATTCTGCGGTTCCTGTAGAATTAGACGTTTGTGATGAAGATTCTTAAAAAGAATTTTTGTGAAGTTAGTGTTGACATTGTTAATACAATGATTTGGAAATGAACTTGAGTTCATGGTTTTGCCGGTTAGTGATCGTGTTGATCACAGGTCTGGATGGCCGAAATGTAAATGTATTGAGCATTGAAGTTGCAATGATTTGCGATAAGTTATGTTATACTTCGTAGTTGCTAGTTGCAAGTCACAAAAAACCAAACCCAATTCGTTGAACGGAGACCGCGCAATGCAATAACTATGAAAGAGAAAAGTTATTGAGTTTTGGGTTTCTGTTTGAGACAGCACATGTTGTGGTGTGATGTTGTTGTTGTTGAGAAAATGTGTTAACATGTGTAATCTGAATACTAATTGTGAATTGAAAAAAAAAATGTTGACTTTGATTCCTTTCATGAGAAATTGTCAGGAAAATCCGAGGTGTAGTGAATGAATCTAATTATAACACACGAGGACGTGTGATGAGTCAGAATGGCCGTGCGGGAGAGATAATGATGTCATAGTTAGCAACCGAAGTTAATAAAAAGAATAATGGGTTGCTGAGCAATAAGAAGATTGTTGATTAGAAAGAGTTCAGATTTGAAAAGTAAAGTTGAAAGAAGGACCGTTATAAAGAAAATATGTCAAAGAATGATAAAAAGAAAATGAATCCGAACGATATAGCTCGACCATCAACAAATATACCTTGAAGATAACGGTATAGGGGGAATTGAGTGTTTTCATATGGACATGCCGGGAAAGGTAAGCAATTTGAATATTTTTCAATACATCGGTATTGCAAAAAGTCTTATATTATATCGATAATTTTGTTCGGGCTAGAAGAGGACCATAGGTAGAATATTGCGACGCCTCTTTATTCAAATGTATTCCGACTGCGCAGTTCATCCGGCATGTCCGCGCATTATACCACACTTCCCTAATTCTGTGAATAATTGACAAGTACAGTATTCAGTGGAAGATTATCGAGCAGTTACAGAAGCAATGAATTCATAAGAATACTGTGGGCACAGAATGATAGGATTATGCAATAACATTTGAGAAACATAAAGAATACCCTCTGAATTAAAATATGAAAATTGTATATACTGTGACGAGCTTCCCAGGGCGTTTTGGAGTCACCCTGGTCGGCGCTGACAGCAAAAGAACGCCTTACGCTACTAAAAGGGA
Source organism: Euura lappo (assembly GCA_018257835.1). Classification (NCBI taxonomy): domain Eukaryota; kingdom Metazoa; phylum Arthropoda; class Insecta; order Hymenoptera; family Tenthredinidae; genus Euura; species Euura lappo. Next base: position 49,246 of record JAEUYN010000116.1, read on the forward strand.
GGGAAACTTAAAAAAATAACAAGGATATTGGGCGCCAGGCTGCTAACGTCCAGCCACTCGGCACGTAACTGCAGGGTAAGAGAGGGGGGGACAGGACCGGGAAGGGGGCTAGGCTCAGTCCGGGATGGTAGAGGGGAACGAGGGGTCGAGACAGAAACACTGTATTCGTTGGTGAACAATATAGCGATGGTTTATTCTAAGGCGGAAGAAAAAGTACAATGATCGAGGGCTTGGTTTCCTCAGCTATCTCGAGTCCGAGGTTGTTCAGAAAAGAGATCAACACAGAATCAGGGGCAAAATTCAGACGGCGCTATCAGCTCAGAGAGGCAGGTTTTAAGGTCCGGGGGACCGGCTCGGGTATGACTAGAGGAGTTAGAAATCCCAGGTCGTGGGGGCATCACTAGGCAATCATACGACGAGAAAAAAAAAGGAAGGAAAAGAAAAAGGGGGAGGGGGACGTGTGGGGGTAAGCCGCCGTCACGCGCACCACGTACCTCGTCCGTCGCCACAGGGACGGCGGGTACCGACGAGACCGGCTTCACACACGCACACACGTTCACACGCGGGCTTCAATCGGGACAACGGGGGGCGATACACCAAATCATATAACAGAAAGCCAGTAGCAGAGAGGAGGGCACACCACACAGACAAATTATGGGGGGTAAATTCAGGGGAGGTGGGGGGTGAGAATACTTTCCGTGGATCTGCGGCTGGGTCTTGTCCGGCGCGGCTGTCTCGGCAATCAGTTTCTCCACCTAAACAGAATTATCTCGGGGCGGGGTGGGGCTAAACAGGATAAAGAACGATCCTACCTTGATCCTCGGGGTACGGGGAACCTGGGGAGGTCGTTGACGAGCTCGCACGCGGGCACTGACGGAGGGGGCTCATCGAGGAGCCGGGCGGTAGTCCGCGTCGGTCGACCGGACCGGGAAAACGGCAGCTCACGGTTCACCGGAGGGTACCCGGGCCAAATTACAGGGTTCCAGTGGTCGTAGGGAATCACACGAATACGTTGATCACTTCTCGAAAAAAAAGGGCTCAAAAAGGCACTTAGGCTTAGGCAACAGGTGCGTGATGCGCAAAAAAAAAAAACCAAGATGGAAGACCTCTCGCCAAAACGTGGGCAAGATGGCTCGGGGTCCTTCTTCTTCGCGCTCGTACGCAAGCGGAGAGCGGGGGGAGGGCTTTCTTCGCTCCGGTGAACTGCGTGGCGCTAGCGGTACCTAGGTCTAGGCGCATCAACTAGGATTGCGCGGGGATATTCGAACCCCTTCCGCGGCGTAGAGGAGGCCATAACGTGCAGCGAGCTGCCTCGTTAAAATACCTACACTGGAACTTACCTTGTTGTCGCGTCAGTTAGGCATATTTTTGTATACATTAAACACGGTCTCTTCGCAATGGATTGCACTTTGTGTCTACCAAAAATACATAAAATATTTTTCGGATCAAAAAGAATTAAGATTCTCGGAACGTGACGGTGGAAAATATCAGGCAATGGTAACTGAGCACCGCCTACCTCTTTTCAGGGGGTGAACGTATGATGGAAACTTGGTATAGAATTGTCAACGAAACTTTCCATAAGCATTCGTATGGTTTTTTTTTTTTGCCATTTGGAGCACCCCCGTAATAAAGCGAGGCCCTATCTGCGTCCTCTTCTCAGCATGATTTCAAGTTCATCATGTTACCGCACGGCTGAATCTCGACACGTTATTTGTAAGAGTTGCATTGAATACACCCCTTCAAAATCAATAATCTAAAATCACGAGTGACAAAAAAACCGACTTCAAAACCAAACTACTCAACCGATGTTGCTGAAATTTATATGGGACCAATCTGAAAGTATACCCTTCCGAATAAAAAAAGAATTTTCCGAATCGGTTTATAAATAACGGAGTTCTGAGGTAACAAACATAAAAAAAAAAAACAAAAAAAAAAATACAACCGAATTGAGAACCTCCTCCTTTTTCGAAGTCGGTTAAAAAGGTCGACGCACGGTGTATGAAGAATGAATATTTCGAAGATTTGCCTTCAACCGTCGAGCAGCATATCTGTATTCTTCGATAGGATAGGTTTTCGGCTGTGAAAAGTTCAATCAAAATAGGAACTCCCTGGTGTTCGACCAAACCTTCGGAATGCCTGTCCACATCCTTGATAAAGTTTCGGTTGATCACTTCAAAGTTCTTATTCTGAATCTGTATTGTTTGTTGAATGTTGAACCGAAACGTCCGCCTAAGTTGCCAAAATGTAATTGCACGACATAGATCGCGGGCTACAAGTAAATAAACTTGAGGTTCATATAATCATGTGTAAAAAAAAGAGCACTTACACACCGCACTATACTGTAACCGCTTAATTATAAGCCATAAAATTAATTTTCAATACTGAAGCCTTGCTTACCTTGTAAATTTGTCGAACCTGGTGGGTCTGTTACGGGTACACCTAATACACCTAATGAGTACCAGAAAGCCCGGCAAGTCCACTAACAACTTGAGGTTTCCAATTAGTATTTTGAAATCATGTTTTTATTTGCGTAAATATTTTGGTTTTTCCAATAAGCTCATCTACTTGCACCAATAGTATCTAACATCCGTACGATTGTCAAGATGACTGACAAAATGTTGTATAAGCAATCTTAGTTGATGGCCAGCGTATCAATGCAATATGGGTGTTGACGACATTGACGTCTTGAAGTAAGTATTGGCGATTACTTCAAACAGGAATCGTGAGAGCAATTGAATACACTTTTTCATAAGTGCACCCGTAACTATGCGTCTATGCAGGCATTTTTTTTCAATTTATTTTGTTTTTGTGATTGAGCTCTCCAAATTATTATTATTCCAATAATAGTGTGAAAAATGATTCGCAAAGTAGCCACTATATTTAGTAGAATTATTTTTTCACAACGTGTAAAGGTATTCGTTTCGCGGTATTTAACGCTTGATGATATGCATGATGATTTCGATACACAATTTGGATGATCCTGATGTGAAGAATGTAAGAAAATATTCAAAACCGAAAGTTGTGTTTTTGACGTGAATAACTTTATTTAAGACATAGGTTTTCTTTATTTTACGTGTGAAGCTTTTTTGGTTTCATAGGTCAGTAAATCAATCTCATTTTGACGTTTCGGCCCGGAAGAGGGCCCTCTTCAGAACTGTAATATATTTTAATGTTCGATAAACAGTTGTTTACAGGCGAAAAAGAAAAGAAAAGAAAACAAATTATTGTACTTACAGACTTAGTCTTATATCAGTAACTTAATAATAAATCATATTGATTTGTGAAACGCGATACAGCGACTGTAAAATAAAATTAATTTTGAGGTTAGAAACCCACGTTTTAAACTTTTTGAAGACCAAGAGCAATATTAAACTCACAAATTTGACTATATCATTGTTACATCCTTATCTGGCTCCTTGGGGGTCATCCTGATAACAGATTGCCGCCAAAGATCCAGATAAGGAAGGATTATTTAGAATCGACGAAAGAACGTGTGATTGCGTTAATTTCAGATGACCGGAAAGAACGAACAGTGCCTTTACTGATAGGTTAAATATAGGCCAATGAGAGGTGAATTCGGATGGGCGGAAAGAACTAATGCCTTTGCTGATAGGTTAAATGTAGACCAATGAGAGGTGGTTAGCCAATCTCTACGAGTTGTTAGTTCGAAGCGCGGCAATTTTAACTTCAGTTAAAGGTTACTGTTGTACTTGTTTGGAGTTGGAAACCGAATTACAATTATTTTCGGTTTCCAATTCCAAGCAACAAACCACAAGATTACAATAGACCATAGTATGTAGCACATAAGTTGTCTACATCGCTACGTAGATTTACGGTGGAGTTATCTTTAACGATATGGCACATTTCGTGTATGATTCTTTTTCTATAATTCTTTTCTTTCGTTAATATTTTGGTGTTTTTATAGTTGAATTGGTGGTCATTCTCAATCTTGTGCCTTGTTAGAGCGGTATGTTCTTTAGACTTACGATTAACGTTCTTGTCATGTTCAGCTAATCTCGTTTTTAACCATCTACCTGTCTGTCCGATGTAAGACGACTCACAACCATCACAGGGGATTTTGTAGACAACGTTGGATGTAAGTGGTAAGGGTGTTTTATCCTTGAGTGGGTTGTACAAATGAGAAAGATCATTGAAATTCTTAAAGGAACAGGACACGTTGAAAGGTCTTAATGTTCGCGATACAGCTTGAGAGAGTCCCTTGACATGAGGGAAGCAAAAAGTCAAATGATTTCGAATTTCACCTGTATCAACCATGGTCGAGGGTTCATTATATCTTTTAGTTAGTGTTTCTAAACGTTTAATCACAGTTTTGTCTACAAATTCCTCCGGGTAGCTGTTTTCCAACAGGACTTCTCTCACTAGTTCCAAGTTTTTTAGATGAAAGGGGGGGTCTGATAATAAGACGCTACGATCAACCAGTCCGTATATAATTCCAATTTTTTGCTGTATGGGATGATGCGAATGGAAATTCAGGTATTTCTTAGACCATGTAGGCTTCTGATACCAATCCGTAAGAATGCCTTCTGTTTTGTTAATGACTGTGATATCTAGGAAGTTGATTTTATCATCTATCGGGCTTTCTGTGGTGAATTGGAGCCTCGGGTGGTAGCTGTTAAACGTTTTCAAAACTAGGTCAAGACGATCCGAAGGGATAGTTATTAAGATGTCGTCAACGTATCTTACATAGAAGGGAACAGCGAAGGGCAATTTCGAAAGACAATCTGTTTCAAGATCCTCCATGACTAGGTTGGAAAGAATAGGGGAAAGCGGTGAACCCATAGGCAACCCGAAGGTTTGTTCATAAGAATTGTTATTGAAATTGAAACAGGCAGCTTTAAAACAGAGTTTGAGAGCATCGGAAAACTGGTCAAGCGAAATTTTCACATTGTCAGTCACCCATCGCCAACGTTTGGAGACTGCCGTAAGTGCCAGATCGAGTGGAACGTTTGTAAACAACGAAACTACATCCAGAGAGATGAAGATATAATTATGAGGTGTTTGGAAGTTCTTTAGCATATCCACCAATTGGAAACTATCTTTCACGTTGGAAGCTGGAGGAGGGCAGTTTTTCAACACAGAGTTGACGAATTTGGCTAAAGCATAAGTCGGACTGTCTATAAAAGAAACGATTAATCTGAGTGGGTTATTCTCTTTATGTATTTTTGGAAGACCGTATGCCTTTGCAGGGATGCTGTTGTAAGTGCAAATCCGACGTTTCAAGTTTTCTGTGATTAATTCGTTTTTGAACCAACCTCTGACTATCTTGTTGACCTTCGTTTGTAAACTATCTGTAGGATCTTTCCTCAAAAGAGTGTAGGTGCTAGAATCTGACAGCATTTCTAACATTTTCTCGTCATACTCTTGTTTTTTCATCACAACCGTTGTATTGCCTTTATCTGATTTCAAAAAAAGTAATTCAGGATGTTCTTTACGGAACGAACCGGCAGATTTGATCTTGGATAGCAGGTTTTTGTCGATGCTCTGTTCCGGACTTTGGGAAACAAGTTTATTCTTAATACATCTCGCTAATTCACTCCTAGCTTTGTTTCTATCGTTTGGGTCAATGTATTCGATTTTTGATTCGAATTCCGCAATGAAGTTGTCTATAGGAATTTTTTCCTTAATCACAGGTATTCCAAACTTTTTTCCAAGAGAAAACACTGTCTTAACATCGTCAGGGATGGTGACATCAGTTAGGTTTACTAGCCATTTGTTATTGTTACAGTTAGAGAAGTCAATCGAATTGTGCCAAGATCTTTCATTTTTTTGGCTTAGTAAGCTGTTAAGTTTGTTTATGCATTTCTCCCTGCCTGTGGTTTGGAGGCGTTTAATTTTCGCCATTTGGGTTTTGAAGAACTGATTGTGAATAGTGAAATGCAAAATTTCTATGATTCTGATCAAAAATCTCAATCTAAAAAATTTCATGATTCGAATCAAAAATCGAATACATTGACCCAAACGATAGAAACAAAGCTAGGAGTGAATTAGCGAGATGTATTAAGAATAAACTTGTTTCCCAAAGTCCGGAACAGAGCATCGACAAAAACCTGCTATCCAAGATCAAATCTGCCGGTTCGTTCCGTAAAGAACATCCTGAATTACTTTTTTTGAAATCAGATAAAGGCAATACAACGGTTGTGATGAAAAAACAAGAGTATGACGAGAAAATGTTAGAAATGCTGTCAGATTCTAGCACCTACACTCTTTTGAGGAAAGATCCTACAGATAGTTTACAAACGAAGGTCAACAAGATAGTCAGAGGTTGGTTCAAAAACGAATTAATCACAGAAAACTTGAAACGTCGGATTTGCACTTACAACAGCATCCCTGCAAAGGCATACGGTCTTCCAAAAATACATAAAGAGAATAACCCACTCAGATTAATCGTTTCTTTTATAGACAGTCCGACTTATGCTTTAGCCAAATTCGTCAACTCTGTGTTGAAAAACTGCCCTCCTCCAGCTTCCAACGTGAAAGATAGTTTCCAATTGGTGGATATGCTAAAGAACTTCCAAACACCTCATAATTATATCTTCATCTCTCTGGATGTAGTTTCGTTGTTTACAAACGTTCCACTCGATCTGGCACTTACGGCAGTCTCCAAACGTTGGCGATGGGTGACTGACAATGTGAAAATTTCGCTTGACCAGTTTTCCGATGCTCTCAAACTCTGTTTTAAAGCTGCCTGTTTCAATTTCAATAACAATTCTTATGAACAAACCTTCGGGTTGCCTATGGGTTCACCGCTTTCCCCTATTCTTTCCAACCTAGTCATGGAGGATCTTGAAACAGATTGTCTTTCGAAATTGCCCTTCGCTGTTCCCTTCTATGTAAGATACGTTGACGACATCTTAATAACTATCCCTTCGGATCGTCTTGACCTAGTTTTGAAAACGTTTAACAGCTACCACCCGAGGCTCCAATTCACCACAGAAAGCCCGATAGATGATAAAATCAACTTCCTAGATATCACAGTCATTAACAAAACAGAAGGCATTCTTACGGATTGGTATCAGAAGCCTACATGGTCTAAGAAATACCTGAATTTCCATTCGCATCATCCCATACAACAAAAAATTGGAATTATATACGGACTGGTTGATCGTAGCGTCTTATTATCAGACCCCCCCTTTCATCTAAAAAACTTGGAACTAGTGAGAGAAGTCCTGTTGGAAAACAGCTACCCGGAGGAATTTGTAGACAAAACTGTGATTAAACGTTTAGAAACACTAACTAAAAGATATAATGAACCCTCGACCATGGTTGATACAGGTGAAATTCGAAATCATTTGACTTTTTGCTTCCCTCATGTCAAGGGACTCTCTCAAGCTGTATCGCGAACATTAAGACCTTTCAACGTGTCCTGTTCCTTTAAGAATTTCAATGATCTTTCTCATTTGTACAACCCACTCAAGGATAAAACACCCTTACCACTTACATCCAACGTTGTCTACAAAATCCCCTGTGATGGTTGTGAGTCGTCTTACATCGGACAGACAGGTAGATGGTTAAAAACGAGATTAGCTGAACATGACAAGAACGTTAATCGTAAGTCTAAAGAACATACCGCTCTAACAAGGCACAAGATTGAGAATGACCACCAATTCAACTATAAAAACACCAAAATATTAACGAAAGAAAAGAATTATAGAAAAAGAATCATACACGAAATGTGCCATATCGTTAAAGATAACTCCACCGTAAATCTACGTAGCGATGTAGACAACTTATGTGCTACATACTATGGTCTATTGTAATCTTGTGGTTTGTTGCTTGGAATTGGAAACCGAAAATAATTGTAATTCGGTTTCCAACTCCAAACAAGTACAACAGTAACCTTTAACTGAAGTTAAAATTGCCGCGCTTCGAACTAACAACTCGTAGAGATTGGCTAACCACCTCTCATTGGTCTACATTTAACCTATCAGCAAAGGCATTAGTTCTTTCCGCCCATCCGAATTCACCTCTCATTGGCCTATATTTAACCTATCAGTAAAGGCACTGTTCGTTCTTTCCGGTCATCTGAAATTAACGCAATCACACGTTCTTTCGTCGATTCTAAATAATCCTTCCTTATCTGGATCTTTGGCGGCAATCTGTTATCAGGATGACCCCCAAGGAGCCAGATAAGGATGTAACAATGATATAGTCAAATTTGTGAGTTTAATATTGCTCTTGGTCTTCAAAAAGTTTAAAACGTGGGTTTCTAACCTCAAAATTAATTTTATTTTACAGTCGCTGTATCGCGTTTCACAAATCAATATGATTTATTATTAAGTTACTGATATAAGACTAAGTCTGTAAGTACAATAATTTGTTTTCTTTTCTTTTCTTTTTCGCCTGTAAACAACTGTTTATCGAACATTAAAATATATTACAGTTCTGAAGAGGGCCCTCTTCCGGGCCGAAACGTCAAAATGAGATTGATTTACTGACCTATGAAACCAAAAAAGCTTCACACGTATATAAGGAGAAGGTCAAAAACAGAAGATTTATTTCTTTATTTTGGACGAAGGGTTGATTGTATATCTGTCAAATTTTATATGATTTGTTTTTAGCATTGAAAATGCTTCCGTTTACGGGGTAATAGTGCACCACTGGTTTAGTATAGGGGTGCAGATAGCCATGAATTCTGAGGCTTAACGGTTGCGGAACGAATGAGAAAATATTGGAAACGTAAACGCGAAATTAGCGATTTTGTACAGCAAGTACATAATGATGAACAATCCGTCACGAAAATCAAGTGGTGAGAAGTATACTACTGCTAGTAGTATGTATGTATGTAAGTCGTTTATTATGCCGAGCCTGGTAAGGGCCTTAGGGCAACAGAGCAGAAAACAATAATACAATAATAATTTATAATAATATTTATAATAATACAATAACAAAAGAGCAGTGTTGTGAAAGGGAAACAAAATTCGAGAGAATGGTGATTTTAGATAAGATATGAATTTTAAAATGGGCGTGAAGGGTGGGAGCGTGGACATGGCGAAATAAAAATGAATAAAAATAAAATGATGCGAAGGTACACAGCCGAGTAGGAAGGAGGTAGCCGTAGGCGACGGAAAAAAGAAAAACGAAACGTTTCAGGTCAAAGACTGATCGTCTATTTGAGGAGCCGCAAACGACTGCCTCGAGCCTAGAAACCAGTAGTGGGAAGGCAGATGATAGATGGATAGAAATAATGTAAGCTGAAGGCGATACAATAGACTTAACTTAGAGAAGAATGACGAATTGAAGCATAGTATATCAAGAAGAATGATGCGATACAGGGATCCTGGCACTTTCACCTAAACTACGAGGGATAGGTGATGAGTGTTATATGTCACTTACGTAGTAAAATAAGTCATACCCAGGGTAGAATCATAGAACAGATAAATGATAGAGAGGATAAAAGTAGAGTATAGATAGTTAAAGTATAACAGAAACAGGGATAATATAAATGATCAAATACGTAAGTAGTTTAGCTTATACGACTAAACTAGCAGGATAGCGCTATAATAGATACTAGGATGAGTGATCTAATGCTAAATAAATAAGTACTTAAAAATAGAAAACATAAAAATAAAAATAAAAAATAATCCAGCAGCAACAAGAAGATAACAATGAGTGCACCCGATCCTCAAAGCCGCGCCCGAGGCAAAGCAGTCCTAAGGGCGGAGTCTGCCCGAACGAGATGGTCGAAAAGACGTGACTTGAACACCTCTAGTGACGATGAATCGCGGATAGCAGTAGGTAGACTGTTCCAAAAATAAGCAGCAGTAAGACACCAGGAGTTGCGGTAAGAGGTAGATCGATGTGGCAGAACATAAAAGACCACGGAAGAGCCGGACTCGATGAGCCTAGAGGAACGACGCAGAGCAGGATCCGGTTCGAGCAGGAATTCGCGAAGGTAGACAGGTCGGGATGAAGCCAGAACGCGGTAAAGGAAGCAGCCAAAGAAATAGCGGCGTCGGTCTATAGCCGTTAGCCAATTTAGTTTCAGTCGATATGGGGTGATATGAACATCCCTTCTCAAACCAAAAATGAAGCGGATGGCGCAATTCATGAGCCTCTATAGCTTAAGGCTTAGACCGACCGAGGCATCGTTGAGAAGCAGGCAGCAATAATCAAAGTAAGGCATTACGAGGGCATTAACTAGCAAGGTCCTTATATGCGGGGAGAGCGCTTCTTTATGATATTTGAGTTTATGAAGGGTAGCGTGGACTCTCCTGGAGACAAGCGATACGTGATCGCTCCAAGAAAGATCGGCAAAAAGTTGGACGCCAAGGTTTCGGACTAAATTCGCATAAGGCAAGGCAACGCCGTTTATAGATATGGATGGCGGGCTCTGGTGTCTGACCTGGCTCAAAATAGGTGCCATTCCTAGAATGATAGCCTTCGTTTTGGCCGTATTTAGCCGTATTTAGCCGTTTATAGATATGGATGGCGGGCTCTGGTGTCTGACCTGGCTCAAAATAGGTGCCATTCCTAGAATGATAGCCTTCGTTTTGGCCGTATTTAGCCGAAGCCCATTTTCAAACGCCCAGCCCGAAACAGCCTCAGTATCTGCGCTGATATCGGCTATGGCGGCTAGGATATTGGCTGGAGATGCATGTAAATAGATTTGCAGATCGTCGGCGAATATGAGATGCTTTGAGTGCTTAAGAACGCTACCTATGTCGTTTATAAACAAGAGGAAGAGTAGGGGACCGAGGACGGAGCCCTGCGGCACTCCAGAATGGTTCACTAGAAAAGTGGACTGACCCCTCGAAAGATCTTGAACGGCCTGGGTTCGACCTGAGAGGTAGGAATGGAACCATTTGACCGAGATAGGTGATAGGCCATAGCAAAGCAATTTTGACAAAAGTAAATTGTGGTCAATACTGTCGAACGCCTTGCTAAAGTCAAATAAGACCAGTACAGTGACGCACCTATTTTCAATGGCTAGTCTGGTGTCGTCGAGCAGTTTCAATAGGGCCGATTGAGTACTATGAGACTTTCTTAAGCCTGTTTGGAAAGGATTGAGGATGGAGTTCTGTTCCAAGAAGGACATCAGTTGATCCGCAACCAGTCGTTCAAATATCTTAGACAGGTGAGCAAGGTTCGCAACCGGGCGGGTATCAGCCACTGAGGTGGGCGGATTGCATTTAGCCAGAGGAATCACATAGGCCTGCTTCCAAACTCGAGGAAAAATACCTGCACGTAGTGAAAGGTTAAAGAGGCAGGCCAAGGGAGGTGCAATTAGTCCTAGATGATCCTTCACCTGGCTGAGCTGAACTCCATCTGGGCTTCGTCCGCGGGATTTCGCGACGTACGTTTCGAGCACTTCTAGGAGACGGGAGGCGTTAATAGGCGAGAAGGAAAATTGTGGATGGACCGAGGGTAAACACTCGGCGAGGAGATGATCAAGATCAGCCGGAGAGCAGGGAGGGTGGGCGCAAGTTATAGATGTATAATAGGTATTGAGCTGCTGTGGCTCAAAGGCATGTAGGGGAGAGGACGATAGGTTGTTTGAAACTATATTGTTTGAAACTATAAGCCCCAAGCGCCTCAGTTCAGCCCAAACAGCCGACGCATCAGTGAGACCTGAAAGTCGATTTTTGTAGAAGGTGTTTTTGGCTTTATTGATTTGGTCTTTAATGCTGCTCCGCAGAAGACGGAATTGGAACAATAACTCGGGGGAGTTTGAGCGTTTAGCAGCAGTATAAACCAGCCCGCGGGAGGTCTTTTGAATTCACGCCTTACAAACGGCGCATGAGCATCGAGTGCACTCGTAATAGCTTGACATAGGGCCAGCGCATGCGTATCTACATCATCATCTCCAGGAAAACCTGAGCCTAAGTTTGAAAGTCGTAACCTTAAATCATCGGCGAGAGCAGTGGTATCACAGTCGCGAAAATCACGGAAGGTCTTCACACGGCTCTCCCGACGCGGGACGCGGAACTTATACTGGAAATGGATCGAATCATGCCCCCCAATGAAGGGCACATGTCAGGTATCACTGTACACCATACATTGTACCCCCGCCAATCAACATATACAGAATATACTTGCCAGTTCACTACGGCGCTCTGACCAGTGAACACGTGTTATTATTTCATACCTGTGACCTCACATAACATGGCGCAGTCGGTATAAGTTGAAATGAGGCGATACACAAATAAAATGACGCTGATAAATAAAGAAGCGCAGCAAAGTATCGCGACGTGAAATAAAAATAACAAATAAAAAAGACTAGAGTAACAAAAAGTGAAGTGGAAAGAAATCATGACAACAGAAATAAGAGGCGTTCCAACGATGTCCATGGCGGGCAACGTGGCAGAAAATTGATCAATTCTGACTAGAAACAGAAGATTCATAAAACCCCTCAAGCCTCAGGCTCAAGTTTCAAAACCTGCAACACATCCAAAACCCAAAAGGAATGACGAAACGCCGACGTACTACACTATCCCGAATAATGACGATCCAAGTGACGACGAAACCATACCCGATAACGCGAACCCAATCCCGATCCCTAACAGCGACTCCTCCGACGACGACGCTTATGAAGACATCTCAGATCACGATAGCACGATACTGTTAGAGTCATCAGAATCGTCACCAGAGCCACAAATAGCTCTTTCTACGACTACCGCAAGGGGTAGAATCACTAGACCACCAGACAGGCTACAAATGTAAATGCTTAAATGGAAATGCAAACAGTCATACGTATAGATTACATAAGAATAAACTAGATATATATATATAAATGAAACTATCGAGTATATTGATGACGCACCCTATTTGGGCACCTAGGCACGATATTTTTTTTGCAAATTGAAAATTTTTTCCTGTTGTGCGCGGCCTCGTGCGCTTCGCGCACTCCCCGGGGTTACTAAAAACTCTCCACCTAGCCAAAACTATGCAGCTACAAGTCTGCAACTGTACACTTGGCTGCCACAAAATTTGACATTTCGTAAATTGTAGGTTCGGGTCAATGAACCCGAGTCACCAAAATGACCGATTAATTCAATTTCACATTGATGACAGTCATCGTAATGACCAGGTGTCATCAAAGTGTGCGATTCATACTCTAATAACATGGCGGTCCGTCATCAAAATAACCGATTTATATATTTATATATATATATATGAATATATATATATAAATGAAACTATCGAGTATATTGATGACGCACCCTATTTGGGCACCTAGGCACGATATTTTTTTTGCAAATTGAAAATTTTTTCCTGTTGTGCGCGGCCTCGTGCGCTTCGCGCACTCCCCGGGGTTACTAAAAACTCTCCACCTAGCCAAAACTATGCAGCTACAAGTCTGCAACTGTACACTTGGCTGCCACAAAATTTGAAATTTCGTAAATTTCAGGTTCGGGTCAATGAACCCGAGTCACCAAAATGACCGATTGATTCAATTTCACATTAATGACAGTCATCGTAATGACCAGGTGTCATCAAAGTGTGCGATTCATACTCTAATAACATGGCGGTCCGTCACGGAAATAGCCGATAGATGTAGATATATATATATATATATAGATTATATATATATATATATATATATAAATAGATAGATCGGCTATTTCGGTGACGGACGGCCATGTTATTAGAGTATGAATCGCACACTTTGATGACACCTGGTCATTTTGGTGACTGTCATGAATGTGAATTTGAATCAATCGGTCATTTTGGTGACTCGGGGTCATTGACACGGGGTCATCGAACCTCAAATTTACGAAATGTCAAATTTTGTGACAGCCGTCAGACCTGCCGCTGCATAGTTTTGGCTAGGTGGAAAGTTTTTAGTAACCCCGGGGAGTGCGCGAAGCGCACGAGGCCGCGCACAACAGAAAAAATTTTCAATTTGCAAAAAAAAATATCGTGCCTAGGTGCCCAAATAGGGTGCGTCATCAATATACTCGATAGATTCATTTATATATATATATATATATGAAAATGTATAAGGTATAAATGATTGTAAAAAAAAAAAGGAAGATGTCAGGTATCACTGTACACCATACATTGTACCCCCGCCAATCAACATATACAGAATATACTTGCCAGTTCACTACGGCGCTCTGATCAGTGAACACGTGTTATTATTTCATACCTGTGACCTCACATAAAATGAAGGGCACATGAGATTTCGCAAAAGAGTGATGCTTGTCAGCTGAATCAATAATTGCAACATCAAGCCACGAGTCGGAGTGAGCCGTGTGATACGTGTCACCGAAGGGAATGAGATAAAGAGATTGGCTCGACAGCAGATCCTTGAGATATTTGGCCTCATAGCTCTCGCCACTGAGATTGCAATTTAGATCCCCGGTGATGATAATATTTGTATAGGCATGGGAGAACTGAGAAAAAGAGTCAATAAACTCGCCGAAAAGCGCTGCTCGCGGCCTACGGTAAATTACGGCGACAAGAATTTTATTATGGTCATGGCTGACCTCAAGAATAAGGAACTCTGGTGAGTCGGAAAACAGGGAGGGGGAGTAAGTAAGAACTTTAGAAAGCAAAGAATTGTGAACATAAACTGCTACTCCACCACCCGACTTTCCAGCTCGGTAATTTCTTATCAAATAGTAGTGGTCCAGGGTCACGAGCTGATCGGAAATGTTGCCGTGAAGCCATGTTTCAGTGATAGCGATTAAGTGGAGTTGGTGATCCGCAACAAGAGCTTTGACCAAATCAATATGGGCTAACAGGGAATTTGCGTTAAACGTAACTAAATTTAAAAAGTCTACCGCAGGATACGAAGCAGGAAGAGCAGCTTGTCCCAGATCCCCATCTTGAAGGTGAATCCTCGGAAGTCAGTCTAATGGAGTAAGTAGAAGCAGGTTGCCCTCCGATTTAATGATGATTGGCTCGGAAGAAGCATCTCTCTTGACGTAGACCCAGTCCTTCTTTAGCCAAACAAAGCGGTAACCCCGAGCCTTGGCATAGGACCGGACCTTGCCCAGAAATTTAGACAGACCAGGAGGGAGATGCGCATTTACGAATATCGGCGTGTGTGGTTGGTCACCTGGGAGACCAATCTGATCCGCATAGATAGAGCCTTTTGCCCTTTTGGCGGCCAAGAAGCGATTTCTGCACTGCACCGAACCCAGTTTGGCTAAAATCAGGCGTGGCTTGTCCGTGACAATAGTGCTTTTGAGGCGCACCAGTTCCACGAGATCAGCAGGGGCCATGTTGATACCCAGTCGCGCTGCGATTGCGCGGAAGATTGCAGGCAGGTCTTCCCCTTCAATTTCAGGAACTGCAGACAGCATTAGGTCGCAGCTTAGCGAGCCGCGCTCGAGTGATGCCACTCTATCTTTAAGGGTTGCTACCTCTGCCACATGGGCTGAGCGGGCTTTCTCCAGTTGCGTGGCGAGAAGATGATTTTCACTCGTCAGGGTTTCCACCTTAGCGGCAAGATCAGCTACCAGACCAGACGTCGACCGCGTGAATCCTTCTATGTTCTCCGCAAGGTTTTTCATTTGAGACGGCAGTGCAGCAAGTTTATCGGTTAAGGCCTTGAACTCAGACCTCTGGTCGGTCTGTGACTTTGTAGAGGTTTCCAGCCCTTGGACTCTGGTAGATAGACCATCGATTTTGGAATTTAGTTCAGACCTCATTCCAGCAATAGCTGAGATAACACTCTCGAGAGTTGGCGGAGTTGACGGCGTTGCAGTCGCTTGTTCGCTTGGACGAGATTGCAGATCGACCCCAGTGACTGCCGATGAATCATTTAGACGAGATTGCAAGTCGGTCACAGACACTGGACGTGGAGGAGGGTCAGCAGCATCAGCAGATGAACATGAAAAGCATTTTGTGCGAGATTTACCGTTAAACTGGACTTTGGTGACTCGAGTGCAGCTGGGATGGTAAAAACAGCGGCAGAAATAACAGGTGACAGGCGAAATGACCTTCTTCTTGCAGCTCTTGCAGATCTTAATCGGCGACGCTGACTTCAGATCAGAAGAATCGCTATCATTGGCATGAGCGGACGATTGAGATCCTGAGGACATATTCGGGACTGGAAGAGAGCCAGCGCTGATATGTGTAGAGGAGAGAAGATGAGTAGTGGTTCAGAGTCAACTCGTCGGGAGTCGGACTATATAGCGCTATACACACTGAATATAAGTCCGCTCGCCGAAAGCATCACTACACCGTTATAAACACAAACACACTACACTGCCGCCGGATTAGCTCTGTCAATAGACGATAGACTAGGGTCAACTGCCGAAAATGCGAGAAAAATCGCAAAATGCACAGCACGCAGTACGAATTTGATATCAGAGTTCGTACCCAAAATAGGTAGGTCACTACGGTCGCAGAGTGACAGAAAACGCGATGTCAAGTGCTCACTTATAACAGTAGAAACTTTGAAAATACGGCCGGAGAAATTAAAGTAAACAGCCAGTCAGCGCCATGTTCGCTTGTAGTGCAGTACTCAGGTACAGCTGTACTGTTATAACTCTTATAAGCTGTGTGCTTTGATTGGCGAAAGGTTTTTTTCCACTCTAGATAGACATTTAGTACAATAATATCCCCTATAATATCACATGAATATACTGAATCGGAGGGCACATACAAGATCGGTAATTATCCATGCAGCATTGGGGCCCCGCAAGCATATGATTCGAAACATGAAGTTCTTTACAAGGCTGGCAATTTCTGATACTAGAGTGCGTACTAGCATTCGAGCGTCGGAACATTCACATCTTGGTACGGCAACGGTGCTGCCATCTCGTCGCGTTGAGTCAACTACACTCTGTGCATGAATCTGGATTTTCGGAATTTTGGTAGTTCGTAACAAAAATTTTCGGAGTTTTGCGGTTCGTAAAATTAACTGTTCGGTATATTTACCTGTCGTTTGCGTACTCTTTTGGTGGAATACCATGTATGTCAAATGAATTTCGGTACTACTTGAATTCCGTAATTAGACCATTCTACGTTTCTGCCTGTCGGGTATTTGACCGTTCGTTAGAGTACACAGTATGAACATTTTGACTGCTCCTAAGAATAAAGCCTTAGCTCGCGAAGCTCGCTTATATCGCCCTATCTCAGAAGTAGCGCTTATAAGACCGTAGCTCGCGCTCCCGCTTATAAAGCCTCAGTTCGCCGTTTCGCCTATAGTTTTATATGGGCGATCGGCGGGCGAGAAACGCGAGCGCGTCTTCTCTGCCGCAAGCGAGCTTCACATTTATTACAGGCTTAATCATTGATTCGGTATTTTGAGAATCCGGTATTTTTATACTTTCGGTGCTTTTCAATTTTCGGAATTCCGACCCGGCCCCCTCGGCTCCTATGCTATTGAGTTTTCATTTTGTTTAATATTAAGATTATTTCTAGGTTATATCGTCCTATATTATGAAGATATATCGCCGCTGCCGCCGCCGCCGCCGCTGTTTCAGCAATCGACCCCCCCCCCTCCGCCCTTTCGAAGGTCGACGACGACGACGACATAAGATATCAGCAATCGACGACCCTCCCCCTCACCCCCTCCTGAGAACCCCTTCAGAATCCTGTGACGATCCCGTAGAAGGATCCTCCTCAGAACCCCCATGTGAACCCCGTAGATGTCAAGAATCCCTCAGGACCCCCATGTGAACCCCGTAGATGTCAAGCATCCCTCGGAACCCCCATGTGAACCCCGTTGATGTTACTAATCCCTCGGAACCCCCATGTGAACCCCGTAGGTATCAAGAATCCCTCAGGACCCCCATGTGAACCCCGTAGATGTTACTAATCCCTCGGAACCCCCATGTGAACCCCGTAGACGTCAAGAATCCCTCGCCGTAGATTACCCATAATTCCCACGGATTTATATGAGAATTCCCACGGATTTCTGAGAATCCCTTACTATCGTTATGATATCGTTCTATATTATAAAGATATATCGCCGCTGCTGCCGCCGCTGTTTCAGGAATCGAGGACCCCCGGGAATTTCCCGGAATTTCCGGGGATTTCCCAGAGCTTTCCGGCATCCAACCCCATAAAAAGCCAGTAAAAAACCCATAGAACCCCATGAAAACCCCATAAAAATACCCACAAGACCTCACATAAAACCCATAAACCCCCATAGAAACCCCACAAAAATACCCATCAAACCCCATAGAACTTCCATAGAAACCCATACAAAACCCATAGAAATTAATCGAGATCGATATATATATATGGGGCTGTCCACGTCAATTCAACCAACCTCCAGACCGCGACCTCCCCGATTTGCCCCGTGATTTTTTGTGTTATTGTCCGTGCTTTGAAACATTTTTCTTAATTTTTTCAGATTTTTCGGATCGACCCTTTTTGAGTTACAATTTTTTTTAACTCAAAAAGAAGGACCATTTTTAAAAATCTGCAAAAATTCACAAAAATCCTCTGACTGACGTAGAACAGTCTGCCATTTGCGAGAATGTGGAACGAATTTTTTCAATATTTTTTTTGACGAATTGATTGATTTTTTTTAATTTTATTTTTTTTAAGTAAACACTACACCCACGACTTTTATCCTTTCTAGATCTGCCAGCACTATTTTCGAATTATACGAATGGGAAAACATTGGTATTCAACTGGTCAGTTACTAGAACAATTAGTTCGATCCAGTATTCATTTTGCTCCAAGGATAAAATGTGGAAAAAATTGTTTGTTTCAAAGTGTATATCCCAGAAATGATGAAAACGAGCTGAAACGACCAATTTCTTCCACATTTTATCCTTGGAGCAAGGGGCCGTCCATAAATTACGTAACGCACTTTTTGGGCAATTTTGACCCCTCCCCCCCGGTAGGTGACGTAACACCGGGTTTTACTCTCATATGCGTTAAAATAATAACAAAACAGTTATTTCTATCAATTCAGTTTCAAGTAGAAGCGGGGTACAGGAAATCAATCTTTTCACGAGGAAATCTGAAAAAAGCGATAAATTGCGTTACGTGACGGAGGCTCTGACCCCCTCCCCCCCTCCTAAAGTGCGTTACGTAATTTATGGACGGCCCCCAAAATGAATACTGGATCGAACTAATTGTTCTAGTAACTGCACAACCAATTGAATAGCAATGTCTTCCCATTCGTATAATTCGAAAATAATGCTGGCAGATCTAGAAAGGATAAAAGTCGTAGGTGTAGGGTTTACTTAAAAAAAAAATCAATCAATTCGTAAAAAAAAAATATAAAAAAAATTCGTTCCACATTCTCGCAAATGGCAGACTGTTCTACGTCAGTCAGAGGATTCTTGTAAATTTTTGCAGATTTTTAAAAATGGTACTTCGTTTTGAGTTAAAAAAAAATTATAGCTCGAAAAGGGTTGATCCGAAAAATCTGAAAAAATTAAGAAAAATGTTTCAAAGCACGGACAATAACACAAAAAATCACGGGGCAAATCGGAGAGGTCGCGGTCTGGAGGTTGGTTGGATTGACGTGGACAGCCCCATCTACACGATGTATCGGATTCGATATCGATATCGGATAGATATATTATTAACGAACCGATATATCGATACATCAAGATCGAGATCAATATATCGATATTGAATCCGAGACCTCTATATATATATTCGATGTATCGATGGATAACGAATCCGATACATTGATTTATATCGATATCGAATCCGATACATTGATATACATATGGGGCATTCCACGCCAACTCGACCAGTGTTAAACCCCGACGATCTCAAAATCATTCCATGTTTTTTTCTAACATTCTACCCAGTAAAAACGCGTCTGATTTTTTTTTTAGATTTTCCGATCAAATCGTTAATTTGTTATAAATTTTTGAAGTTGATTGAGAATGCCCCTTTTCAAAAATCTGAAACAATTCTCAAAAATCC
>JAEUYN010001151.1:0-51712 GCA_018257835.1 Euura lappo
GAAGAGGAGCGGATTTGGGCTCCATCGGAATTCACTGTGCCGCTGGAAGTAGAGCAGCGGATTTGGGCTACGGCACATTTCACTATCCCCCTGGGAGTAGAGCATCGGATTTGGGCTACGGCACATTTCACTATCCCCCTGGGAGAAGGGCATCGGATTTGGGCTACGGCACATTTCACTATGCCGATGGGAGAAGAGGACCGGATTTGGGCTACGGCACATTTCACTATCCCCCTGGGAGAAGGGCATCGGATTTGGGCTACGGCACATTTCACTATTCCCCTTGGAGAAGAGCATCGGATTTGGGCTACGGCACATTTCACTATCCCTCTGGGAGAAGGGCATCGGATTTGGGCTACGGCACATTTCACTATCCCCCTGGGAGAAGGGCATCGGCTTTGGGCTACGGCACATTTCACTATCCCCTGGGAGTAGAGGACCGGATTTGGGCTACGGCACATTTCACTATCCCCCTGGGAGAAGAGGAGCGGATTTGGGCTACGGCACATTTCACTATCCCCCTGGGAGAAGGGCATCGGATTTGGGCTACGGCATATTTCACTGTGCCGCTGGGAGAAGGGCATCGGATTTGGGCTACGGCATATTTCACTATCCCCCTGGGAGAAGGGCATCGGATTTGGGCTACGGCATATTTCACTATGCCGATGAGAGAAGGGCATCGGATTTGGGCTACGGCACATTTCACTATCCCCCTGGGAGGAGGGCATCGGATTTGGGCTACGGCACATTTCACTATCCCCCTGGGAGAAGGGCATCGGATTTGGGCTACGGCACATTTCACTATCCCCCTGGGAGAAGAGGATCGGATTTGGGCTACGGCACATTTCACTATCCCCCTGGGAGAAGAGGAGCGGATTTGGGCTACGGCACATTTCACTATCCCCCTGGGAGAAGAGGATCGGATTTGGGCTACGGCACATTTCACTATCCCCCTGGGAGAAGGGCATCGGATTTGGGCTACGGCACATTTCACTATCCCCCTGGGAGTAGAGCAGCGGATTTGGGCTCCACCGAAATTCACTATGCCGCTGGGAGAAGAGGCATCGGATTTGGGCTACGGCACATTTCACTATCCCCCTGGGAGTAGAGCAGCGGATTTGGGCTACGGCACATTTCACTATCCCCCTGGGAGTAGGGCATCGGATTTGGGCTACGGCACATTTCACTATCCCCCTGGGAGTAGAGCATCGGATTTGGGCTACGGCACATTTCACTATCCACCTGCGAGTAGAGCAGCGGATTTGGGCTCCACCGAAATTCACTATGCCGCTGGGAGAAGAGGAGCGGATTTGGGCTCCATCGGAATTCACTGTCTCGCTGGGAGAAGAGGATCAGATTTGGGCTACGGCACATTTCGCTTCACCTTTTGCTAGTGATCGCAGTCCTACAAACTTTCAGCTCTGCGACCATGTCCAAGAATTCTACCAGATCACTTTTACTCTTTGAGGGATGTACACTGTGCAGATTGACCGGCCGATTATCCAGTAAGATTTCCATTTTCATACTGTGATATATTCGGAGTCCTCTCTGTAAATCTTCATCTTCAACTGACGTGGGTTGAATGAATCTGCTTCTTCCGTTAGAAGCTGCGGCCCATTCGTCGCTCTGGAGTTTCATGGTGTGATACGATTCACTCAATGTATCGAAATCCCACTTGACGATATTCTCCATTTCAACTTCAACAGTATCTTCGTCCGATTCTGGTGGAGTTTTGTCTGATAATTGAAAATTATCAGGGGCTACGACCTGCTTCCATTTGTCGAAGGCGACAATACCCTTGTTGAAACAGAAAAAATCAGAATTAGTTGCATTACAATTGTATTCGAATACCATGCCCCGAACTTAACCTGTTAACTCACCTTCGGCGCTCTGAATAGAGTTTTGTTTTTCACTTTTCGTTTTTTATTAGCTCTAATCGCACTTTTACTCCCCGTGGTGCAACTCGGAATCGTGCACGTCTCACCCATTTTTTATCATAAAAAATTATTCCCACAATAACGATTTGGAATTTCAATCTGTGCTCACAATTCACAAAAGTAGAATTACGCGGTACGCCGGCCCGGATCTCTGCGGTTCTCGACTGTTCGCAGCGCCCCCTATACCGCGAGACACACTTTTCTTGACATTAGTCGTAAGGTGAAATGAAAGTCACGTGACCTTGATATGATTTACACTTGGAATTTTCAAACGCTATTTTCTCAGCCAAAACACATTTGATTGATGTGAAATTGATACCAGTGACGTAGAAAAACTTAACGAAGTGCCTGCCAAACGTGGATTTTCGAAAATCGAAAGACATAATCAGAATTTTGTGTAACAATATTGTTTTGTAACCCAAGGAGGTGCTGCCCCTCGTGGAGAGAGGCACCACTTCCTTGCAATACGGAACAATATTGTTAAAAAACTGTTATTTCGTCTCGATTTTCGAAAATCCACGATTGGCAGGCCCTTCGTTGAGTTTTTCTACGTCACTGATATCAATTTCACATCAATCGAATGTGTTATGGCTGAGAAAATAGCGTTTGAAAATTCCAAGTGTAAATATATCGAGGTCACGTGACTTTCATTTCCCCTTAAGTCCACCAGCTCGGATTGTTTAGACGCTTGTAAATACGCAGAAAATTGGGATTACCAGTTTATATCGATGTTCAATTTCCGATATTTAGGCGTATCGATATTTAATGTGATCAATCGATTATTCACAAGTAATCGAACATTACTCGATTTATTCGGCAAAAAATAATCGATTACTCGCAATTAGTATGAACGTGATGATGACCTTTGCAAGAGATCAGTGACTTGTTGACATTTTTTCGATCTAATTTTGAGTCAACGAATGAATGGTGAATCACCGAAAGATTGTATGCGGTTGGTAAAATAGAGAGGTTTTCACCTGCCGGTCGTGAAGTTTTCTTCGTGTTCTGTACTTCAGCGATATCCCTTTTTTACCGACTACGTATTGATATGTTAGTTCAATGATCAGGTTCAGAGGGGAGCACGGACCACTTGTGGCTGCCGCTCATGAATTTGAACGCGACACGTGTGGAAGAAGCATAGAAAAATTGGTGGAGGGTACAAGTGGAGTACGATATGAGATCGCCGTGAGATTTTCAATTTTATACTAATTGATTGATTTACAATGGAATTGAATAATCAATCTATAAATACCGCGATCCTTTTGAGAACGGCTTCTGACTAGTATTTTGGATTTACGGTAAAACCCCAATCACGCGGATATCCATAAAAAGGTATTTCGATAGGAATTGAAAAAAAAGTACATAGATGTAAAAATGTCTTCCAACATTTATTGCCTTATGTCTCAAGGAATGCGGAAGACGAGAAATGGTCAAACATTACGTAACTTTTCTGGGGAAGGGGGTGTCTGTTACATATAACTTCGTTAAAAAGTCGGTTTGAGATTATTTCCAAATTTGGCACGCTGTTCCTTTCGGTGGCGTTTTGATATTGAAATAACAAGAACAGCTTGAAATAAAAAAAATTGAAAACTTGAAAAAAAAAAATGAAAAACTGCAATCAAAATACTAAATTGAAATAAATGAAATAATTTGAATTATTTCCATGAAAAAATTATGTGTCAGTCAATATTGAGTTATTTCCACCTCGGTTAGATCGCTGTATTCTTATCTGAATTGAGTAGGATAATAATCAATTACGATCAGCATCACATAGGCAATCTTTACCAACCAAGTACAGTCCGCTCTCTGAGTAGTGCCGGTGATGGGGGAATAGGGGAGTATTTTTCCTGGAACTCAGGTACCCCCACCACTACCGCGTGTTCGAGTCGTCGGAATTCGTTTCGCTCTCTGTGAGTAGTGCCGCTCCGTGTCCCGTGAAATTTGTTTCGGTAAGTATGGAACAGCATGCGTTTGTGTGGAATACACTTCACAAAACAGAAGCACTTAAAAAACTTTCGGAATTCTATACACAATGACTGTAATATACTTATTGGCATGAAGTTTTGATTTCTGACAAAAAATTGAGGTTATGTTTGTTCGAAACTTTAGTTTGTCTGAATATTAGCATTAAAAATGTTTCTAGTCTGGGGTATTTGGAAAGTATGGATGGTGGATGTAACGTTTTTGTGTACATACACAGAATCGTACATGAGTGGATAATTGCGTTTGATTTTATTTTTCAAAAAATAGACATTGATATATGTAGTCAAATAAATATGTAATATAGTCAAATAATTATGTATACTTTATAGACGTTCCAATAAAATGAACACTACCATTTTTATGACAATTATAAAAATTGATGAATTTTTCCCCGAGATAATATTACTACTACAGCTACTTACAAATTTTGTGATAAAATAACATTACTGAAAGGGAAAGAACGTCACTCATTGAATTTGAAGCAGATAAGTTTACGCTTTTTCATTGAGTCAGCGTGTGGCACTACTGAGAGAGTCGAATACGAAACTCGAGGTGAGCCAGGAGTGGGGATAGCGTTCGAGCGAGAAAGCGGGGAAGCGGAATTACAGTAATGCCCCTCAATAGTCAACCCCTCAATAGTCCATACCCCTCAATAGTCAACGAATTTCCCCTCTCGAGACCCCGAAATAGGCCACCGACGTTCTCCTTCCATAGTCCCGATTCCCCTGAGACCCTGTTCAGTGGCGCCTCTTAGAGCATGCGCACAACTGAGTTTCTCAGCAGACGAACATACATATGGCAGTTACAAACCTCCAAAAATGATAACATAACCTGCACAACGAAATCAAACTGAGACATGTGATACATAACCTCAATGATCTTACCGTCAGTGGCGCATGCGCGGCCTACTAGACTGTGTGTGTGTGTGTGTGAATTCCGTCTATTTGGGTGGGGATGCGGACTATTGCGGGGTTTGAAGGTCCCGAAGAGTTGACTATTGAGGGGCATTACTGTACTCAGAGCGGCATTACTCAGAGAGCGGACTGTAGTCGCGTCACTCATTACCACTGATATCGAAGCCTACGCGTAACAGGACCGAAAAAGAAGATGATGGCGAAATTCCGCATGGAATTCTGAAGACCTACATCCCAGAATATCTTTGTTTGACGCAACAATAACAACAAAATCCGTATTCCTACCTAACGTGATAATCGCCGCTGTCTACTGTCATCGCGGCCATTACCATTTCAGTTAGGAATAAGGATTTTGTTGTTATTGTTACGTGAAACAAAGATATTCTGGGATGCAGGTCTTCAAAATTTCATGCGGAATTGCGCTATCATCTTCTTTTTTGCTTCTGCTACGCGTAGGCTTTGGTATCAGTGGAAATGAGTGACGCGGCTACTTGCTCGGTGAAGACTGAATACAGCATGCTCTTTGACCCACTAAAGAAAAAAGTGTTAATAGAATTTGAAAAAAAAATTGATTGAATGGTACTTGGCGGGCCATCATAGCATCGTAGGTATATGTATGAAAATCTCACGCACAAATCTGAGTGAATTTCAAAAGACTCTTGCACTGACCCAGAACCTGCCCGCAAGTACCATTCCCTAATTTTTTTTCCATATCGTTCCTCAAACTTTGTTTCTCCTTTTTTTTTCCAAAATGGTTATTCGAAACCAATCGAGGGAGCGAGCGAACGAGCGCAACATCATTCACATTAATATGTGCTTAATTCTTTTAAAAGGAGACATTTCTAGAGACAGGACGAGTTTTGTTGCGGTCAGACGTTTAACAGAGTTTTTCGGAGTTATTCGGACCCCTATCCTCTTTGATTCGGACCTTTAAGGATCATTGAGAATAACTCTGAAAATTCGGTGAAATGTGTGATTGAATTACGTTCAAGTAGCAGGAAACTTTGAAATTATTATTTATTGTGAATAATCATGGGCCTATAATGCAAATGCAAATAGATATGGTGTGTTGGACGACTCGGGATCACTAAATTCTATTCTTTCTGGTGAACCTCTTCGTCGGATTCCGATTCGCGTGATCGTCGAAACCGGAAGGATCCTTGAAGTCCTACAGTGGGTTGCCATCGCTGACCCGGGGACTTTTGTGCTCCCGCAGTCGCGCCGATTGATCCATGCTTGTTCTCGAATATCTTGTGCTGGTAGTCGACGTTGTAGGAGGGACGACGTTCCGGACCGTTCATGTTCTTCTGCCAAGTGGCGCTCAGAGAACCTTGGGGTTCCGGCTGGGGTTCAGGTGATCTGCGGAACCGGAAGGATCCTTGAAGTCCTACGGTGGGTTGCCATCGCTGACCCGGGGACTTTTGTGCTCCAGCAGTTGCGCCGATCGATCCATGCTTGTTCTCGAATATCTTGTGCTGGTAGTCGACGTTGTAGGAGGGACGACGTTCGGGACCGTTCATGTTCTTCTGCCAGGTGGCGCTCAGAGAACCTTGGGGTTCGGGTTCCGGTGATCTCCGAGAACGGGGCTTGGGAGGAGGTAACCGATTCTGCAATAATCAATTGTGTTGTTTATGTGATAGAGTCTTGAAAATTAAAATACGTCAGAAGATAAATGAAAATACTCACGATGTAAGGGGCAGGGTGCCTGCTGTCTCCTAGCCCTGGAGATGATTCCACAAGCGCCGTTATGGCGGTTGCAATAATAAGCAAAACGGCAGTTTTCATTATGAGAATCAACTTTCTGAAAGTAAAATATCGTTCAGTGCACTGTAAAACATCAACATTTTGGCGTATTGCTGCCATATGTAAATATATCTTACCTGTTCCTGCTGGGTTTGTGTCCAAGAACCTGACTGTACTCTCTGCTCTCCGATCATGTGAATTTATAGTCAATCAAGTAGGCGATAAGCTCGGGGAAAAACTGCCTCCGCTAAATGATTTTGTACGAGTCTCTTTGCTGGATTCCCCTTGCGAGATTTACTTAGCCCGTGGCACGTGTTCTCAGCTCTGTATTATGTTGCGTCACATTGAAGAAAAAAAAGATATATTCCACGCGTTTAATTCAGAATTTCGTAGTGTGTGAGAGCTAGTTACCTCTCGATAATAGTATATATTTATTGAGTTTTCGAGATGATTTATTGTATTTCCGTGATTTTGAGCTTGTATTAAGAGATTCAATGCCTATGCTGATGGAAATATATTGTTGTAAGACAACAACGTTTGCAGTTACAGGATAGCATATTCCTACACTTTCTCTGTGTGGGAATTCTCACTTAATTAGAATGATATCCCGGGTCTGATAGTACAAGATTGGAAATATCAAAAGGGCGATTTTGGTGGTGAAAGGTCGTTGATTTTTTTACGTGAATCGCTGCAGAGTGTTGACGGCGCATAGATTTATTGAAATTGACCGAGACAATGAAAAAAAAAAGGTGAAAGGTCATATCTTGGGTAAAACGCCCTTTGATCCATGACCCTTTATTTCTTCCCATCACAATTATTAGCGGTGTGAGGTCGTAAGCACCTTTGCTGTTTCATCTTGCCAAATCTTGGGGAGCGTTTGAACCGCAGGAATGTATCGATATTGCGAGAAGACGAAAACGTTGTTGGTAGAATTATAAATAAAAATAAGAAATTCGATGACAATGGTACAATGTCGTACTACATCCGCTAATTTATTTGTACACATGCTGGCGAAATCTTCAAAACGCATAGGTCAATGAAAATCGGATTCTTTTTTCAATTTATTCAAGAAGGCGAAGATCATGAGATAATAGTCGTGTGTGCAGTGTGGGCACATACGATCCTAGACTCTTCATCATGCGAGGTATCAACTATTGCAAATAAACATAAGTTGTTGCGGGCTTAATTAACGTAATTACATACGTGAAGATATTATTCAGTAGTCAATAATCAATAATACAGAAGTTGAACGATTGCAAATATCTTGCTAACAATGGTTCCACTGTATAGAAAAGGTTTTTCGAATCTTTCTTTAGATTGAATGATTTTCAACGTCCCAACCTGGATTCTGGTGGTATATTTTTTGGGTCGTCCAAGGTCTTCAGAACCAACCCCCAAGACTGGCATGGACCTCATAATACGATGCACATTAGACGAGTCCGATTTTGGGTACACTTCGTAGTAACTGTGATGCCAATCGAATCAGTGAAGATGTACTAACAGTTAGCGATAAGATACCTCTATCACTTACGCCTTACATGTAATTTGCAACTTTGAATAGTTAACGAAGGAAGAGAAAAAAAAATTAAAATTAACGACAGAATACACAACCCGATCCCGAAGATCATTTTTATCTGTTTATTTGAGGTTGTACTTCATATACTTGTGCAATCCTTCATGAAAAGAATCGCGGGCCATACAGCTCCTGAATGTCTGCATAAGATTTTACGCATATGAACGAGTTAAGCGGCAATCTGATTTTTCAATGATCGCTCATTGCAGTTGACGCAGATTACACTTACATTCTACTGAAAGCAGTATTTGAAATAAAAATAATAATAATGAAAGTTGAAATAAAAATATGCCAGGTAAAATTAAGAACTACTTCTGAAGAATATAGTGGAAGTATATCTCTCTTCCTAACCACAGTGAACACAGTGACCTCTGAACTGTCGTATCTGAGAGGCGAATAGTTACCATTTTGGCTTTGAAAGTAAATATCATTTTTGTTAGACAGATAATCAATGGTCGAAGTTCGAACGCGATAAGACGCGCCCATAACACTCTGTGTCATACTCCGACCCCTGCAGTCGATTAATCCTCTTGCGATATCTGTGAGGAGCGATAATTGGATGAATATAAGTGAGGCAATAATATGGCAATAATCTAGAATCACGTAACGGATCATGAACAACAAGTGCTTTAGAAATGTGGGAGTTCCCGATTGCGAATTCATTAATCAGTATCCCAATCAATGAAAATACGAATACGAGCCGTTTGGAGAGCAGGATTTTTCATTTGCGCAATGTTTGCAAATCACTTGTGATTATTCGGAGTTCTTCCCCGATCGGGGGACTTCCAACAAGTGAATGATGAGACTCTGTAGCTTTTCGCGAACTGGCGAGAGTATAAAGTCGAGTAAGACAAGTTCTGCAAGATACAATTATTAGCTTGCAACGGTGAACGTCATTCAGGTGAGAGTGAGCATTCATTCGCTTGCTGAGAAAGCTCGGCATCTCAATATAATTGTCTGACTTACTGATGATATTCCCAATCTTGCAGATAAGAAGATGAAGATAATTGTGCTTAGCTTCGTATTTGCGATGGTGATACTTGCCACGCAAGGATTCACAGTACGTCCTGGTACCGGACGACCGGGCCGACCTTCGTTTCCCACCTTTCCAGGACAGGGACCATTCAATCCGAGACCAACCTTTCCAAAACCATATGTAAGTGTGTAGAATCAATAGAAATATTGATCGATCATCGGCCTGAGTGATCTCTTGACGATAATCGACTGTGTAATTGACAACCATCCCAATCCTCAGTGAAGACTTGCTTAGACTCGAAATGATCAATTGTGTTTTTCTTTTTAACTCTACAGCAACTCCCTCGCTTTCGACGAGACGAGGGTCAAGTGACAGGAACTCAAGTCCAGTCGCTGCAAGTCGAACCGGAACCTCAGGCTCCTACAGCTTCCGTCGATTTCAATCATAAGGTCTTCGACGGCCGTATCGGTAATCAAATCGTTACCGATAGAGTAGCTGAATATCCGAAACACCAAGGTGATGAAGCTACAGACCTCAGAGTTTAGATCAGAACAGCATTCGCCTTGGGACATGGACAGATAAACAGCCGACGAAAAGTGATTCTGATTTTTAAAGAATTGATTGATTGATAATACAATTTTATTATAATCATAAGGCTCTTATGTTGAGTATTCATTATGCTTTTGTAACGTTCATATCACCTGTCTGAGATGTGACAAAATCTATAATAAACCAATACCGCTTAGACTTATTATGGTCATTGCAATAATACACCTCAATATTTTCCGAGCAAAACAGCATGATACCCAGTAGCAATTAAGGGTGGGATTGGTTCTCTTTCCTACAACTTATGCGCCCTTTTTCAATGAACCGAACAAACCTTATTGAAATTCAGTGCGATCTATGTAATAACTCATAATATCAAAAGCACATAACAATAATTATTGGTTGGGGGAAAAAATAATTCATTTCTATTGGCATACAAAAATTTGATACCATGAAACAAAAGCGCGAAATTTCAACTGTCTGCTACTTTAAATAGTGTATCATTTTCAAAGAACATTATCATAGGGCTAATGCCCTCAACAAGTAATCATCTAACAATAATGTCAATCATTTCGAAAGAAACGAAGAAACATGACCTGATTCTTTTAATTTACTCTACAGTATGGACCTATACGCATATGAAAATTGAAAACATAATTCTGTGCCAAATTCCAAGTCGTGGGAGTTTTTAGCTATAATACGTCATGCTGGTTTCCTCAGATAAGAAGATGTGGATCACGCATGAATTTGCTCCGTTCTCTGACGCGATTCAGCATTCGCTGACTAATTCATTTTCTAACTGCCCGGAGTCCGTTATGAGATTGAATTTCCTGTGGTTGTCAAATCTTAGACACACTCGGATACCCATATACTGTACGATATGTAGTGTTCACATTTTACCGGTTCGATTAAAGAGACAATGGCTACAAACTTCCCTCCGATACTACCTGCAGTACTGACCCCGGAACTTCACCATAGAAAGCAGCTTGGTAGAAAAATATTTGTAGGGTCTATTTGAAAGGAATAGAAAGGCCAAAAAATGATGGCCAGCTGACTTAGTATACTTAAAAGTGTTTTCGAAATCTGAACCAGTCCCTACTTTATTCCAATTATTACCTAAGGTATCATCATAATAGCGTCATCGCTGTAGAAACTTTACTGAACTGTACTTCCCACATTTTTTGGAGTACCTACCTACTTATTTTACTTTAGCCTGATTGGAACTATTTTAATTTCTGAAGTGTGTCGAATCACCATTATAGGGAATGGATGGTGCATCTAGCTAAAGAATTGAGAGCTCTTACCAATTAGGCATTGTCTTGATTATCATAACATATTGTGCAACAGTAACAAATTCAAACAAATATATAACAGAGTCCGATAATTATATGTACGCGTGTCGAACGTGGTTCTTCCCCTGGTATATCGGGGACTTTCCCGATATCGCGATCGTGGTGAAATGCGTACCTACACCTGTATCTGAGTCTTCGTTGTTTCGTCAGAACTCCAGCGTCGAGTATAAGATCGGCACAATGAAGTGCTCCAGCATTCGCTGACAACCTACGCGTCGTTCAGGTAAGCTCAACATTCATTCCTTTGACAATGTCCCAAAGTAATCATTTCGCCGTACCACCGTCTTATTTACAGATTCTCCAGGTAACGATAAGATGAAGACCGTCATTTTGGGCATCGTATTTGCCATGATGGCGATCACCCTCACGCAAGCATTGACAGTACGTCCAAGCCAGAGAGAGTCGGGACGGATTGGCCCACCGTCATTGCATGGGTTTCCCGGATACGGACCATTCAACCCAAAAGCAACTCCTATCGTGAGTGCATGTGCAAGCTCAAGAAGAATATTATCCAATCTCTAAAAAAGTCATTCACCCAGACCATCGATTATCACTAATTGCGATTGTTTCTTGAAATTCACAGCGATTTCCACGGTCTCCGCCACAGGGGGGTACAGTGACCGGTACGGTTGTCCAGCCTCTGGACGGACCGGAGCGTCAACCCTCAATTTCCGTCGATTACGACCATAAGATTTATGAGGGAGAATACGGTGACGTAAGTGCAGTCACTGGTGG
Source organism: Euura lappo (assembly GCA_018257835.1). Taxonomy (NCBI): domain Eukaryota; kingdom Metazoa; phylum Arthropoda; class Insecta; order Hymenoptera; family Tenthredinidae; genus Euura; species Euura lappo. Next base: position 11,760 of record JAEUYN010001151.1, read on the forward strand.
AGTAGCGCAAAACCCGGGTCACTGAATGGAAGCGAACGTCGGAATCCAGGGCAGTATTTTCTTTGGGACCGCGAAGACCCGACTTGTGTCCTCCTTCAGCCTGGAACATCGAAGAAAATGGCCGCGAAAAAGTTAATCCTTAAACTGGGTTGAAACTTCGTCATTCTAATTAGGTTTTTACTGACAAAAAACTGTATAATACTTTGTAAAATTTGTGAAATTACGAGCTTTTTTTTCTTCACACAAATAAATGAATAATCAAATTATATTCGAGGAAATTGTTAATTCTCCTTTATTGTACATCTTTTTTCTTTTTCGTACCTCTACGTAAATTCGTAAGTATTGAAATTGTGTGTACCTATACAACTGGATATTTCCTTCTCTGTGAATTCTTGATGAAAAATTATCAAATTCTGTGAAAATTTCTTTTCAAAATTAACCATCTTTATTAATAAAGATGGAAAAATTCACAGATAACTATTTTGAAAACGTATGCTTCTCGGGAGGTTCAAATTCAATTTATCCAAAAATCTGTCATATACCTATGATGAATTTTGAAATAACAATTGCATTTGAATTTGTACATGATCATCGAACCACTTTATTTTTTCTAAAATGCACATTATGTTTATTATTGGAGAAATTCCGAAGATCTTTTATTTATTATTCATTCTTTGATGATCTTATTCATCCCCAACTTATCAGTTGAGTCCTTGACAATACTTCAGAATGATTTCACATGCATCCAGTTCTTCGGATATGGCATCGGATGACATGGGTTAAATATCTATGATTGTTTATACGTAATTTGTGTTAGATTTTGTGAGTTTATTCTCGGACCTTTATTCTTGCTTGTCGCTTTTTTTAGTTTAATCTTCATATTGTTCAGAAACAACTTTTCTGTCAATCTGTCCAACGGTCTTTCCGAGAGAGACAGAGATTTTCTCGTTCCTTTCTTCGGCTTTCCTTGTTTACGGCGCTATTCAGATTCGCACCGGATGATTGATGGTCTATTTAGCCATGTGGAGTGATCCCGGGATAGATGCCCCGTTCAATAGGAGTTCTCTACCCCAGGATTACCCTTGATTAGATTAAACGCATGTTTATCGTTTCATGGATATGTCATGTCATTAGGTACAGCTAATGAACTTAAGTTGACGATGAGCGTAAAAATTGTTTGATGGATTACGAAATTTTATTTTGTCTTCATTATGAACGGTATTATAAACTTATCGAAATCAAGTAAATAAGACATGGAGTACCGAAGTTATTCTTAGCACTGATAAGGGTAAGTGCGATATGAATCCGAATCATGATTCTCCTACGTCAGATATGTTATACTTGGGTACCTAATCAGTAGCTGTCTCCTAATGGAGATGCTAATAAGCATTCTAGAATATTAGAATGACGGAGAATATTGAAAATACAATGTTGTGTCGATAATAAATTCGTTGCCATTTTTCATACCCTTTCGGGCTGTAGCTATTGCGGGCTTATAGTGTGTAATTATTTCCGTCATACATAGTCATTTTTCAAATAATATGTTATCATTTGGGTAAATATTTCAATCCGGATCTAGTAGATGACACCATTTTTTATTGGCCCGATCATTTTCAGGCATGCCACTAAATGTGTCAAAAACTAATGAATTGTTATTATTCATCAATCAACTTGTTATTCAACACGGAACAATGACAAAGAAAAAATTCAACTGTCGATGAAAGGCAATCTAGACTTCGTGGTGATATTCATTCTTACTAAGTACAGAGTCGGGGGTTTTTTACACCAGTATGCTGTTCGATTATACCGTGAATACATTGCACCAACACATGCCAGCGATGATTCACTCAGGTACGCCGAGTGTGCTTTGTGCACCGTTTTCTGAATTGGTATACTTGGATCACTTATCAGCGGTTAAAGATAACCAAATATTTCACCGTATAACCATTGTTATAACAACAGAAAGATATGTGTTGTAATAGTGTAGCCCGTCCCACGTTGAGGTCCATTGCAGATTCTACATCATGGCTTCAATGGATTGAAATGATTGAGGAATTGAAGCTCTCCTTGGTTTGAATACACTTTATTGGTCTTGATTTTTACCTAAAAACTTAGGTAGCTGCGTCATCTGCACAGAGAATCCTACCACATTTTCGATTGATATACCTACGACTCTCATTTCTAATCCGCAGACTCTATGTAAATCTTTTACGTTTATGTCGATTTGTAATCAGCAGTCGACGAATTCACGATATGATAGTGGTAGATAACTATAATTAGACGTTACAGTTTTGTAGGTCGATGGAATCTGGGAATTTGCATGTCAATAGAGTAGCTTGTGAGCTATCGAATGGAAATCAATTTTAATTCTCTAGCCTCGACTTATAATAATAAAAGTACTACCCTATCTCAACCTTGAAAACAGGTAAAGATCCTCTCGGTACACTTATCTAATTCTATGACTATCAATCGCGCTTGTCGATAACGCGGTAGAAAACCAGGCTGCAGAACATTGCTGTATCAACCATCAATACTATTTCCATAATAACAGTAATAGTAAGTATGTATTCAGATATGAGAGCGGAGTGTTTCGAACAGCAATTGAGAAATTGAGCTGACACGAATTCACGGGGCAAGATCGAACGGGGGTTTTAGACGCTAAGATTGTATGCTTCTATATGCATGCAGATGTGTGACAGCGAAGTTCGCCCGCGTAGTAAGCGCGGAGGTGAATCCCCGGTATGTCTGATCGCAGGCCGTACTCAATGGGTTATACCGACACGTGTTCCCATATCTGCGTTTCACAATATGTAGGCAGTATAAAAACTGGGTGCACTCGTTGAGCAGCATCCAGTTCTCATTGTGAGCTAGAAAGGCTTTGGAAAATTGTAATAATAAAGACTTTCTAGTCTTGAAAGATGAAGGTCGCCATCTTAGTTATTGGTCTAACAGTTCTAGCTGTAACATCAGCCGAACCTCAGAGATCGCGAGATTGGCCACCGAAAAGTACTGGTCCCACTATCCCCAGGAATCCGACCAGGGTAAGTTCGTCATACGCATAATCTTCATGAATCCGGCGAGATCCAATGTTATAACTGCATCAATCGAATCTATTGAATGTAATAATTAATTGTGATCTTTCTACAGGGATATCGTTTTCGAAGATCACCTGATCCGGCAGATAATTCCTTTTCTGGATCATGGAGCAAGCCTTTGTCAGGCCCCGAAAGACGCCCGTCCTACAATCTGGACTACAAGTACAACTTTGTCGACAAGAACAGGGGATCGGTCAGTGCCTCAGTGGGAGCCCAGAAGCTTCCCGGTCGACGAGTTGAACCTACCGTTGGGGTTCAAGGTGAATTGAGATTCCGTAGGGAAGCAAATCCTGCGGACAATTCCTTCTCTGGATCATGGAGCAAGCCTTTGTCAGGCCCCGAAAGACGACCGTCCTACAATCTGGACTACAAGTACAACTTTGTCGACAAGAACAGGGGATCGGTCAGTGCCTCAGTGGGAGCCCAGAAGCTTCCCGGTCGACGAGTTGAACCTACCGTTGGAGTTCAAGGCGAATTGAGATTCCGTAGGGAAGCAAATCCTGCGGACAATTCCTTCTCTGGATCATGGAGCAAGCCTTTGTCAGGCCCCGAAAGACGACCGTCCTACAATGTGGACTACAAGTACAACTTTGTCGACAAGAACAGGGGATCGGTCAGTGCCTCAGTGGGAGCCCAGAAGCTTCCCGGTCGACGAGTTGAACCTACCGTTGGAGTTCAAGGCGAATTGAGATTCCGTAGGGAAGCAAATCTTGCGGACAATTCCTTCTCTGGATCATGGAGCAAGCCTTTGTCAGGCCCCGAAAGACGACCGTCCTACAATGTGGACTACAAGTACAACTTTGTCGACAAGAACAGGGGATCGGTCAGTGCCTCAGTGGGAGCCCAGAAGCTTCCCGGTCGACGAGTTGAACCTACCGTTGGAGTTCAAGGCGAATTGAGATTCCGTAGGGAAGCAAATCCTGCGGACAATTCCTTCTCTGGATCATGGAGCAAGCCTTTGTCAGGCCCCGAAAGACGCCCGTCCTACAATCTGGACTACAAGTACAACTTTGTCGACAAGAACAGGGGATCGGTCAGTGCCTCAGTGGGAGCTCAAAAGCTTCCCGGTCGACGAGTTGAACCTACCGTTGGAGTACAGGGAGAATTGCGGTTCCGCAGAGAAGCAGATTCCGCGAACACCCCAGATTTCGAGGCCCAGGAGAACGAGGCGGAAAACATTGACTTGCAATATTAATAACGTAGCTAGATAAAATCGAAACATAAGGATGTGATGTGTATTTTGTTCACACAGACGATTTATAATTTATTGCAGAGGTAGACATCATATATACTTAGATTATATTTGTTACACATGAATTAAAAATCGGATACATCTCCGCTATACTTTGAGTTTCTTCGTGTAGCTCCGGACGCTATCAAATTAATATTGAGACGTGTTTGTAATCGTGGGTTGTATTTATTAATAAAATATTATGTACGCTGAATTAATAACTAAGAACAAAAAATATTCAATTCCCCCAAAAATATCAAATAAATACTCCAAGTTGAACTTTCAACTAGCGACAGGACAATCCAAACAGATTCAAGTTCTCAATCTACCCATTGACATGAACTCCTCATAACCCAGTAACATGGTTAGAAGAAATGGTTAATACTACTTACATTTTTGTACTGTATCGCGTAAGGTGGTAAGTACCCCCATACGACCCACGGCATTCTCAAAGTCGAAAGGTCGTATAATTTTTTGTATATTTGTTCAGGCTCAAAACCTGAAAATACGTTCACAAACGTCAAAATTGAAAATTTAACGATTAGGAATCAGCGTATACGCTCTTCTGAACCTAATGAAATAAAAAATGATCCGGTCAACTAATTCCAGAAGGTAGTAAGTGAGATCGTACGACCCTCTGCGCTTTGAAGAGATAAAAATCAGAACAAGCAAGTGTAACTTCAATAAGCCAATCTTTTAACCCACTGTCATTTGATTCGTTTTCAGGTCATTGGATTCGCTATTTTGAATTCCGCAAATCTGACCCCAGATTCTTGATCAGCGGTCCAAAAACCTTCGGGTACCAATTTTTACCCAAATCCGTTATCCCACTCTCAAGATATCACATTTATTATTTTATTTTTTAGAATCTTGTTATTCAAACAATTCGTAGGTACTGAATTCGTAAGAAGTATTGAACTGATCGAAGCTGGAATCTAATCTATTCCAAGTAAAGTTCAGAAAAGCCTCTTCAATTGAGCACAATTTCCTCAAAATCCGCGCACTCATTCCAGAGCTATCGTTCCGGCAAAAATTGAATCATATACACACGTATGCACACACACACACACACACACACACACACACACACACACACACACACACACACACACACACACACACACACACACACACACACTCACACACACACCCAGTCGTCAAACTCAAAATAGTTGAAGGCGATTTTTTGGGCCCCAAAACATGGAGATTAGGCTGGTCCTTAAAAAGGTCATTTTTGAAATTGAAAATGCACACCCCCCAGATCGACTCCAAATAAATAAATGAAAATCGTCACCAAATTTCAGCCTGCTATCTCAACTAGAAGTCGAGCCTGTCAGCACTAAATTTTTCCCATCTGAATAACATTGGTTTTTGTCATACTTTTAGAATCGCACCGCGGTCGTTCGAAAGTCTCGTCAGCGGAAGGGAGAAGCGAGAATAAAACTATTAAATAATATTCGCTGATATTCATAATAATGCACAATGAATTTGTGATCAATCCTAAGCACCAAATTTTCAGATTATATCTGCTTACTCCAATTACAAAATTTCCCCAGTCGCTGCTCACTGATTTAATTTATCTTCTCCATTTGAGTCACCTGAGAGCTGATGCTAAAAACACCAGAATGTAAGGAGGTATTTTTTCGTTCCATTCCGTCAACTGCCACAGACGCTTCCGTCTTTGTAGAGCTCCGTAGTATTTTAGTGAAATAACGGAACTGGGAAGTAATTTCGAGCTTGTTACAGCGCTCTTCCAGTGACTTCCAGACATTTTTCTTACATACAAAAACGCCGAATACAAGAAAACCTTGGAGTTGTGCCACCGTGGACGTGAAGTACCAGCTACACTCCTCGGGTATGAACAGCGTGAATGCAATATTTATTGACCAGCATATCCCCATCACAACGAATAACTTCAAGTACAGAACGAACCTGGAAATAAAGTTGCCTTCATGCAAAAAAGATTTGTAAGAAGGAAAAAAAATTGGGTTCGGTCTAATTCGTACTTACCACTGCGTATTGTTATCATAACGTCTGCTGTCTCCACTCTCGAGATGGTCTCGCAAGTTCCGCTTATGCCGAAGTATGTTGATGGAAGTTGATAGAAAGAGGCAGATATTGCAGGCGATCATCACACCGAATGGAACAACCATATACAAAATCCTGGACGCATTTGCTGAAAAAATATTATTCTCCGAATCTACTCGGTTTTAATGAACTACATGATATGATATATTGTTTATACTAAATCGTATCCTGAAATCGGTCATAGTATTTTTGGGTTGCCATGCGACTTACCAGGTGGTTATATGGTATTATATGAATGGTCATATGAATGGTTACATGATTTTTACAGTAGGATCGGCTAGTTTCAGTGAATTTACTCACTATTGAACCAGCATTCCCCCGATCTGATCCCAGGGCGAATTAGTGACTCTGGAACAGCAGGGCAGAGTTCCATCGCCACACAAATCGAAGTCATTACGATGGTGACGAACCAAGCGTAAATCGAAAACCAACGAAATTTATTCCGGTCATGTTGCTTACCTCTGTTGCGGAGGGAACCGGAGCCTCTGCAAGGACAAAAACTTGAAGGGATTGTGTATTTATACATTTTTATCATATTTTCTTCATTGCACATTCGAACCTCGGACACTATTGGAGCGGGCAGGTGCTGACAGAATATCTTTTAACTAGCCAATAATATTTGCTTGTTAAAATATTGATACGTACCCAAACCTCCACCACATGTCAATGCATATCACATTGAGCCACATCAAGCTGCCGTACAGCGAAAAGTAGAGGGTGAATACTGAAATGGAAGCAGCCGTGACTATTATTGAAATATAGATTCCTGTACAGAAGATTATCGATTTTTTCTAAAGATTCTAGACGAAACACAATCCTAATAAACAAGTTGATCTGGTGAATTTCACCGCAGCGTACGTTACACGAAGAATGATGAATTATGCTCTGTTGATGTAGTGGTGAAGGATTACGTGAACGATTGAACCAAGGACAGAACAACACGTATCAACGTGTGAAATGAACGTCACCCTTCATTATCTATATATTGACATAAGAGATCAATATGGGTCTTGAGAATACTCCGAATTTGGTTGCGTATTACATGCTTGTGGAAAAACCTTCTTGGTTCTGATATGACCTATAAGGTATATTTTGCTACATATACATATATAGTGCGATCCTCTAGTCCACTAAGGTTAGTCTTAGAAGGCTCCCTCTGGGGTATTTGGTCATTTTTATATTGTATGATAAACCACGATTTCTCCTTCCCCAATTTGAACTTAAGATGCCAGGTGTCTTTAACGACACAGTTACTACATTTAAGCGCCATATATCAAAATACCCGAATGCCTAGAACCTAAATGTATGTATAGTTTTTTCATTTTTCGGCCGTAATTTTCCTAATATTAATCCAATTTCTATTTCCTTATGTCCACAGTTGAGAGTTAGGCCCAAGGAAGAGAATAACTACAAGTAACTCTGGATTGTTTCTTTGCACGATCGTCCGGAATCGTCGAGTTATTGACTTATGTGGATGGTGGATGTTCAATCGATATCTTCAAGTTTTTGAACCTCCACAATCCCCTTGAAAGGTCTCACATCAGACATTGGACAACATGATATAATATTTGAACAACACATTTTCAGTATTATCACATCCTGAGCAGTGGGGCATATTCGCAATTTTCTCTCTTCGTATTCGTTGGATCAGGTTGGGGATTCAATGATCAATGCCCAAGGGTATTCTCATCGCGAGATAGGTCCGCCGCTTCTTCTTTCTTTTTGCATAGCAATAAAGAACAGTAAAAGTCTAATACATTAACAGATCTGCGCAACTGACACTCATTTCTTTAGCCTCTTCTAATACCTCGCGCTATCGTGGTAATCGATCGTACAATGTTTTTCATGAGTTTCTCTTCTTTTATTAGTCACTGTAATTCGCGTCCCTCCAAGGCAAGTTGCAGAACCGGGGAACAATAGGTGAATGTTCGTTCCATTCGGGAATCTGATCGGTCAGGACTTTCTGTGCAAAATCCTATACATACCGATTCCAAGAAGTCCGGGAGGTTATTACGTAATATGCAAATGGAACTCATCATGTTACCAAGACTAAGTATTGAGGGTCACGTAATACGTGCGTAAAAAAAATTCTGTTACCGAGTAAAGCGATTTACTTGACGGAATTCACTTGTCGCAAGAAAAGTTGACTTAATTTCACTCGCTCATGAGCACCGATTAAATATATTTGAATTCAAGATAACTCGATAATATTTGATTTAAGCCTAGTACACATTTACTTGATAATATACAAGTAATTTATTTACTTGGCCCAAATAAAATTTACTTGGTATTTGATAATACTTTTCTCCTGTGTCTTGTAACGATTTTAATATTGTGAACACACCACCTCTTGATTGACAGGTCTCTAAATATGTGCTGTATATGATCGTTTAGAAAGTTGCATGACAGTCGAATCTTTTTCGAAAAGTTAACGTTTTTTGATACTGCCTACACATTTTTGGGGGCCTCTAGTTTGAAACTTATGAAAGTTCATCATTTTTGTGGCATTACTTTGGATGACATTTTTTTTCACCAAATCTAAATTATCTGCAAGTTTCTTTTATTGATGAACCTTCATAGAACTTGACGGTACCATCTCCTTACTCAATGAACAAATACTTACACCGTCTGAATTGTTACGATAAGGGTCATTCGTGTTGTATAATGATTGGCCACCCGTGCTCATTTTAACCTTCAATGGTTCTCCTAAGGGAAAAAGAATCTATTCATCGCGGAGGATATCCACCACCCCGTTGTAGTTTTGCACAAAATCATATTTTGTCTAATGGTATATTCTTTGATCCGCTCATTGCTTCGGAATAGATGTGCAAAGATGGAGCCTGTGCAATTGAGGCTTATCGAGCTTCTCTCGATCATGGTGCTGTTTTATAGAAACACCTATATTTTTTGGACGAGAAATTGGCTCAATCATACCTAATTTTAAGCCCCTTTCATGGCTTGTTTCGAAATTCTTCGTGGGAGGGTACATTTTGTCTTTTTTCATATGCAGATATACGCTCACCGAGGCAGAGACAAGACGGGCTATCACCGTAGTATGGTCGAATCATTCGATGGGTCGTGAGGGTGACGTGGATGGCAATGGTACAGTACAGGTAGCACCTAAGCGTTGCACCGTGGATATTTTTAAACTCTGGTAGAATGGAATAGACGAGCACTGTCGCCACAAGAAAAGGCACGGCCAGAAGGTCAGAAAGATCTATCCAGTCGGGCGTCGGGAAGCAAATCATCGGGGCGGAGCTGGATGGTTCGAGTTGCAGTATTAGGCAGTAGTTCTCATAGCCCAGAGACCGTATGTCATGATTGACTTGGGGTAGGTGCAGCGACCCGTTAGTCACAAGGTGAAAGTCCTTGTCCTCGAAGAGTCCCGGCGTGAGGTAGTACTCGCGTTTTCCTGAGCACCGGTCTCCGAAGAGGACGTGAAAGCGTTTTCCGGGTTGCAGTTCCTCTCCTGCGTAGCTCGCACTGTCATCAACGACGTAGACCTCCTCGGTGTTCGTGTCGCCGAGCGCAGGACAGATATAAGGACTCGGTTTTAGATAGCAAGTCCGACTGCGTGAAGAACCGGCTTTGAACGTGTCCGTCGGCCAAGGAAATAAGTAGTAGGACATAGTCAGGAAATCCGAAGCGTTTGTCGAGGCTGTTGTGAGATTGATGCTGACCTCGACAAAGCAGAATTTATTTTCACGACTATCGTCTACGGCATGGGCTGCTTTGGGAACGCAGATGGTTAACAAAACTGTTTGTAGCGTCATGAGCGGGAAAACCCAGCGTCTGCTGCTAGCCGGATGGACCATTTTGATGGTCGTTTGTGGACCCAACGCGGGACTTGGTGATCGGATAGGTACAGATCGCCCATGTAACGTGGTTAAACAATCCCCATTTACCCCGCTATGAACCACTACCGATTTTCACTTCACTGTAGTGATTACGAATGTGCAGTCCTCTCACTCGCTTAAACAATGAACTTGAGTGGAATTATTACGAGCTACTACATCGTTTGAAAGACTTAGAGATTCGGGAGGCTTAACTACACTGTGGGGACCAGGAGAATGGCCATGATCGGTACAGAGGCTGGTATACATAGTGGGGGGCCTACCATCGTAAATCCAAGTGTTATGTTTACATACGGATGTTTGTTGGATTGTATTGTATTTGCTATTACTCGTTTTAGAAATATTATCTATTAACGAACTTTACGTCAGTTATTCGATGTGCTTGAACCTGTTAGCACTGCCCAGGGCGGCAGCTTTTGAGGGCGGCAAATATTGCGACATAAAGCTTTGATCAGGCACGTACGTTTTTCAGGCAAACAATTTTGAGATGATAACAATTTTAGGGAGCATAAAGTCATCTCAATTATTAGGTACATTTCATATTCCCTTCCATAAAAACATATCAGTTGCGTGTGTTACCGCATGCCCAGAACAATAATGTAACATCTGATCATACATATTTTCATTCGTTTAAATGGTACTACATGAGTTTTGAAGTTATATAGAGAATTGAGATTTTCCGAATCGTTTGATATTGGGACAGTGATGGGTGCATGTGAACCATGTTTTTTTCATCAACATTATTGCAGTCTGGTTACTTAATTTTAGATACAATTATGCTCCAAATATGGTCCCAAAATCAAACGATTCGTAATCTTAAACAGCATTCCAATTTATTCAACATTTGTTATACCACCCAATGAGAGGACAAATTATTACCTAAAAGTCAATACGAAGTCCATAGATATCTAACGTCTGTTAGCTGTACGAAGGAATCATCTGAAAGAAAGCTTCCTTAATCATATAAAAAAAAATGTCTTCTGAGGTCGTAGATTAGCTATTTGGAAGGTTTAACGAAAAAGTAGAAATCCATCGTTCAAACCCCTTATTTCGACGTACGTCGTCAATGTTCATGATATTTTCAATATAAATTCCTTCTGACGATGTCATTTTTTTCACATCTCGCTGGATGTGGGTGTAGCTGGCTTGGATAAAGATGCTATATTAACAAAATAATACTGCGAATACCAAAACGTTCCATATAAATTGATAGGCTCCAAAATACGTCTTCAAGGGTTAAGACGAAATTTAGACAACTTTGAGTTCTGTACTGTCCGCCGCATTAATAGTTTCACGGTAGCGCGAGAGAGAACAGCCGAGAACTTTTGTCAAATCGTCGAATAACGTCAAAGATTGTATAAAAAGCAGAAACCCTTGTGGTGACACACGCAGGTACGGGTACATGAGTCATTCTATTAGGCCATGATCATTCGAGGATAGACGATGATTCCGTTCTCTCTTTAACTTTAACGACGCCTCTTGTGGCGACGTTGGCTATTTAAATGATGGCAGGTCAACGGCACTACCTGGAAACTCCACTGAATTCTCGGTATATGTTTGACGCCAAATAACATTCGAATATAAGAATACCGCCGAAAAAACCAGTGGCATACACACTGTGAAACTATGACATGAAAGAGTGAAAGATTTTTTTTTTGTGCGCGATAAGCTTGTGAAATAGGAATGAATTATCTCGGTGCTAATCAAATGGGGAAAAGTGCGGCTTACAGGTACCCTTACCTAAAGAACTGTAGAATGCAGATAGATTGCGCTCATTTCGTTACGAGAGTAAGGATATATGGACGTACCGATGTCTTCGTTGAACCAAGTTATATTGAATACCTACTGTCATTATTTGTTAATGTAGCCGTAGAAACATTAATGGCAATATGCCATTGGAATATTTATGATGCGAAAGTTCCATAAAGTGTAATACAAGTATACATTATTATGTATAAGAAATTAACTTAAAAAATCTACTTCACACACACTGCACAGAATCACACAGGTGAGTCTTCGACGAACGAGCTTCTCTACTCATCACTGTAAGAATTATACGTCGAAGATTGCCTCAATCAAAGAATAAGCTAATCAGGTTGATTGTGCAGTCTCCCGTGGTTTCTTGTTCCAACGCTCCTTAAGTGACCTCCAAACGCTTCTTTTACACACGAAAATAACAAATATCAAAACACTCTGGAGATGTTTTACCATGGCCGTAAAATACCAAAGATACTTCGGCCCATTCCAGAGTCAAAATATTATATCCGTTGACCAGCAGATCCCTATCACAATGAACAACTTTACACATAATCTCAGCCTGTTGAAAAATTATTCCGGGTGACTAAGCAATGTACAAAAATTTTGCTCCAGTTTTCGTATACTCAACACTGTCGATTGCGGTCGTGACGCTTGCTGTCGTTACCGTTGAAATCTCGGTCCGCCTTCTGCTTCTGCCGTATCATGATAACCGAAATTGATATGAAGAGGCAAACGTTACAGACGATAGTCACACTCACGGGACCAAAAAAATACGAGGCCGTTCGTATTTCGGCTGTAAGAAATTCAACGAAATCACCCACCTGCTAGAAATTTACGCATTGAAACTATTCTTCAATGTTTTCATCGGAATTTCTCTACGTCAACTTACTATTCAAGCGGCACACGCTCTACCTGACCCCTGGACGAACAAGCGACTTCGGAATACCCAGGAAAAATTCCATTCCAAGGGAAAGAACCACTTACCAAGGGCGAAACAAAAGGTTTCCGCACTGAAGTCTGGAGGGGGTTTTGGACCAACGGTGAAGCCCAGACAGCAGACAAGTTGCAGCAATGTTACTGCAATGCTGCTGCAACCTTGCTGCAACGTTACTACAGGGTTGTAAGATTGCAGCAACGTTGTAGCAACATTACTGCAACTTGTTTGCTGTATGGGAGGTGAGGTGGGTGACAATCAGGCAATACAGGTAGCATTCGAGCGTTGAGCCATGGATATTCTTAAACTCGGGTGAAATAGAGTAAAGTACGACTGTCGCGATGAGGAAGGGTAAAACTAGGAGGTCAGTGAAGTATATCGCCATGCCGAGCATGTCCGTATGTCCATATGTCCCGTCGTCCACCGGAAAACAGAGCTTTGGAAAGTAGCCGGAGTCATTGCCACGTCGTAGTGGGCAATACTTACCTATCATAATCCAGCAACTGCAGCACGTTGAGATCATCCACAAACGGTAGGTACAGCGACCCATTTTCCAGAAGGTGAAACTGGTCTTCCTTGTAAAACTCTGGTTCAATCAAGTACCCGCCTGTTCCTGAACGCTAATTAGGACATGGAACCGTTGCTTTGGATCCACTATTTCTTCCTCCTTGACGAGGGTCAGGTTCGTATAATAAATGCTCGGAATGGCTGTGTAGTGCACCATGCAGGTCGTCAGTGATGTTCCACCTTCCAGTATTTGGATTTCCGAAGGAGGGACCGATGGGCAGACAAAGTTTCAGATCGCAAATGCATCCACGCCGGGCACCGTCTCTTAGCGTCGTTAAGTCCCTGGGAAAGAAGTAGCCAGATTCAGCAACGAAACCGGAAGCGTTCACTGTAGCGTAGGAGAGGTTGGCGGTGGCCTCGCCGGGGCAGGAGTGTCCATGCCGAGCAGCAATTCTGGAAGCGAACACAGCGAGAAAGATGATGATTCGCAGTGTCACGAGTGAAGGCAGTGGAAGACTGTTGCCAGCTGAATGGACCATTTCGGTCGTAGGTGTTCTTTCGTACACATACATCAGATTGTACAGGTTCCACACTCACGAATAATTAGCATCCAAACAAACTGTACGATACCCGCAGGCCTCAGATTTTCTACATTCTCTATTCGGTGTGGGTGATGAATTAAAAAAAACTCTACATTCACTATAGTTTCAAGAATCTGCACTCACATTACCAAACAATTTACACATTGAGAGTTCACTGTTTCGCTCTCTTCTTAGTTGGGCCGAGACCGTTGTCAAAAGTAACGGTAGTGAGTACTCTAATGCAAATTTAGAGTCTGTATGTTTGCCTGTTCGCAGTCACATCAAGTAAACCTGGTTGGATCCTGAATGAAAATGTGACGTTGTGTTCCACAGCGTCGTGATTTAACTGACTGACCACGCAGTCATGTTCACTATGTGCAAGTTAGAGCTCGAAATCTTGTCGCCAGAATATTGTGCATTTGTGCACCAAGGGAGTAAAGGACACGATATTTTATTCCATACATGAACGGAAGCCGATTTCGCGGGCAGATCATTGTTTACATTTTAGATTATGTGACGTTCCGACCGAGCCGTACTGGTCGGTACGGCAGAGAAAACTGCGAGACAAAAGTCGCACTGGGAGCAAAGACCGTGAGTAAAGAATTCATCTCCCGGGAAACAGTTGAGCGGGAAGAAAAACTTCCTGGGCGGTAAAACCGCTCTTTGCTCCCCGAAAATAGGTAGCGAAATCGGCCTTTCCGTTCATGTATGGATTAAAAGGATTTTTTTTCTTAATTAAAGGTTTTCGTGATGGTAAATATGTAAGGAACTCCATGACTATTTACTTGCATATAAAGTGATATAATTACATTTGATTCATCATAGCCTGATTCATATTCGGAATCCTACCGAAATCTCCGCGAACTAATTGCCCCCGCTTTCGCAACCGAACCACCGTAAGAGCGATCGTTTATACTCGTTTACATCAATATCCTGGATTAGGTTCGCGTTTACAGGATTGCCGGTGATGTTTGTGTAGTCGACCAGGGTCATTCCTTGCGTTTTTGATCCCTCGACAATAGTATCCATATAATAGGGATGCGATTTAGTGACGATAGAACCGGAAGTTATTGCGACGATCATGCCTATCGCATCAGGGCAGTACCAGTACTTTTCGTGTGAGTTCAATATAATGCTTTCTCCATTCCTGAGGAGCCAAGACTTTGTATTGTTGCACTCGTTCAACCGCAGTCTGAGGCTCTGTGAAAACAAATTGTTATATGAATGCTGATACAAGAAATGTTTCCCTCTTGTCAGCCCATCTTCAACCCAAATATAACTTACCATGTGTATGCGAGCTCGTACGGTCGTTTCAAGGTATATGAAGTGCACTGGCTTCGACGTAACAGAGTTGAAGACGATACAGTTGGCGATGGGATCGCAATAGGTGTTGTAATCAATCCCGGGATGTATATTTCCTCGTCCCTCAACACTGCCGCCCATAACGATCAACTGCTGTATGTAGTCATGGAATTCAGGGAACATCCTAATCGCCATGGCGATGTTTGTCTGCGGTGCTACCGATACGACGGTCAGCTCACCTAGGATAAAAGAAAGTGTTCGAATTGTCAACTATTTTTAATTAGAATCCATGTAAAACCTATTGTTTCAAAGGTCGACTAGTGCAAGTGACCATTGAAAGAAAGAAAAATTGAAATCCATCTAAGGTTCGAGGTGGTTATAGTAGATCCATCATTGAAGTTCATTCGAACTGACCTTTGTATTTTTTGGCTAGTTCGATTAAAGCGTTCACCGCATGGGTTTTTTGCACCAAATCCATCGTGGGAGAGTCAGGAAAATGAAAGTCTCCGAAGCCATCCTGACCGTAAGTATAATCCTTTGGGTTGGGAAACAGCAAGGGACTAGCCGTGCCTGCGTAGACTGGAATCTGCGAATACGAATTTTTTGCTAAATAAAATATTCTCAAGGCATTAAATATCAAGATATGAGAGAACCTCGGAGAGAACTTGCATGATTTTTTTGCTATGTAAGGAATACTACTCGAAAATTGAATCATCCTTCTTTTGACGAATGTTCTCTGCCCCATTCAATTTGTTATATTGAATAAAAATCAGGGCTCATTTAAATTCCATGTCGCGAGACTCGGGTGAAATTACGTTCAACACTAGTTACTCAATGTATCGCCTTTAGTAGTAGCGCCTCTAGCGGCCTGTCAATTTCTAATCGATCATATTTAGGTATTAACATTTCATCATCAACTGTGTCGAAATAGGTAGGAGTTTTTAAACCAAAGTTTTGACGTACATCCGTTCTGTTGAGTGCCTTCAGCGTTTTCAGGACATTCGATACGCCATTACTGAGGCTGTTAACTCCGCTCAAGCATGTGATGGCAACTATCTTCGGGCCATTGTCAATTCTCTCTGCTTCTAAGGCCATTATAATTGCAAATACATCATCAAAGACGCCATCCGTATCGATCACCATCTTTTTTATCGGAGATATACATCCTCGATCACGGCAGCTGGAAGATTGTCACAAGTATACAATTGCCCACAGAGATATACCTACCCAGATAACAAGGCGTGCGGGCTCATGGCAGCCGCATTACGTGCAAGTACAATTTGTCGACACGTGGGCGACATAATGCCAACATTTCCTAAGGATTGAAAAAGAATCCTTTATGCCGTAAGGGGACGAAGCCATTCAGGATGAAGAAGAAGAAGAAGAAGAAAAAGAATCCTCATAGTGGGCACACTCGGTCAGCACAATATATGCATCATAGCATGCGGCCACTATGAGTGCAAGCTGAACCCTGAGGTAGTAGGCACACTCGGTCAGCACAATATGTATCTGCATAGCGTGCGGCCACTATGAATGCAAGCTGCATGGATTATGTGCATTAGAATTCAGAATGCGAACACTATCAAACACAGTGGTTTTTCCTCCCATAATGTAGCAGTTAATGAATTTACCAAGTAGCTGTTCTTTTATTATTCATAATTATCAACAATATCATTTCATTCTATAGGTACTTGCATCGTATACAACTAAATTGATTTGAGCAAAATTAAGGATAAGATACTGCATATTTTTGGACGCAAATCAGAACTGATTAATACAAAAGTATTTATAATTTAGTGTGAAGTTCATGTATTAATATGAAAGGTAATTCGAAATTCGTTACGGCTATCTATACCCGAGAAAAAATAATGTCATCCAATTCCATCAAATTTAAACATTGATTAGATATGTTTGGATCTATTCAGATACAATAACATTTAGTTGAACCCAACGTACATATACGTCTTGGATCAAAGCAAATCTGATCGTTTCAAGAGTGGACATGATCATATCCATTCAGATATACCTAACTATACTCAGTTGGATCCGGAAGCCTATGTGGTTTATAGATACGAGCAGATCTAGTGACTTTGGGATACAAACTTACGCCAATTTTTTTTTTGTACCGTTTTCAAGGTACTTCCCCGCGAGGATAGCTAAAATTACTAATGATTACTGAATTATCCGATGATTCATAATAATATGCCACATGAATAGTATTTGTGATAAGTATGGTCGGTTTTTGGAGATGTGATCAAGTGAACTACGCTACTAATAGTTGGATGGGTGACCGCGAAACAGGCTTGGATTCGAAACTGTCTCGGCACAATTTTATTTATTTGTATTTTTAATACTCCCGTATCCGGCAGTATGAAACTGGATCCATTCGGATACAGTCATATCCAATGAGATGGAGACGAAGTTTTTATCAAATCATGTCTAATGGTTCAGATAAAATTCTATACACGCACGACATGCGTCGCATATGAGGATGCACATGCTTGATATTTGCCGTCACGACGTGCCGATTGATCCGCACGTCATGTACGCACGATGCAGGCAACATGCAGACATTTTATTATCTGGGTAATATTAGTATTGGCTTGTCGAAATTAAGAACTAGGAGCAACCTCTTGCTGCTACGCCAAACCATCTCATATGTATTATATCATAATACACCAAGATTCCATGTAAATCATAGGAGACGGTTGAATTAGTTTATATTTCAGAGAAGTAGACAGCAAAAATAACAGAGTAGGAGTGAGACAATATCCGTATAAATATATTTCAGGATCCATTTTAGATAAATTTTTTAAATGTTTCCGTCATAATTATTTGCGGCCCTAGATACAATTCTAAAACATTTCAGTTATTTCTGATTTGGTGCCGTATTGAAAGTTATACTGCCAATACATAGAACGCAGATATTCTCTCCAACAATCAAATTTTCGACAAGATTCGGTAAGTGAGATAAGGTACGAGTACCTTAAGGTATATAACCAAACCTGTTAAAATAGCATCAATCACATACGCAAGGATCATTTCACATCATTATTCTTACCTCGCAATCGTGGCCGCGCAGATCAGCACGATACATCCTATCTCAAATTTTACAGTCCTCATGATGATTGCTACAAAGAAAAAAAAAACGATTCCAAAATTATAAGAGTAGGTATTGGGGATGCAACGTCTGAACTCCTGCACATACACATACGCACACGCACACAGACAAACACACATTTAAGCTTCCACTGTCAGATCTTACTAACTATCTGCGCTTTGCAATTCTACTCTTTTTGCCTGAGCCTGCCGATGCACACGTAGAATTGTGTATCGTGACTGATAGCACAGCTGTCAGTCTGATGCACTCCTCCTTCTCCTTTCCCACGTTTTTCCGACTCACTTTAAAACTAACGATCTTCACTGCTGTAATACCCTCAGCAGAACAACGCCACTTTTACAAACATACACTGTAAAACATAAGGTCTTTGAGGCTTCCGCGGGTAGATTCTGGATGAGTCTTGGCTTCCGGGTTGGAGCCGCGTTGATGAACAGTTTGTTGCCGACGTTTCGTAAACATTGCAGTTTACGAAACGTCGGCAACAAACTGTTCATCAACGCGGCTCCAACCCGGAAGCCAAGACTCACTGTAAAACATGTTCGTAAATTTACAACACATTTACTATGCAAGTCTGGCAAAATTACAAATTTGGTGTGGCAAAGGGAATTACTAAGCTTTTTCTTTGAATTCGCAATTACATTCTTGATTTTACTAAACCAGAGACGGGATTCTGTAACTTTTAGCGATATCGTTAACTCCGGTTGCCATGGTAAATCAACAAAATATTCTGTTATTAACGTTATCGCCATGGTAAATCAACAAAATATTCTGTTATTAACGTTAGCAACCGGAGTTAACGATATCGCTAAAAGTTACAGAATCCCGTCCCTGAATGGCAAAACACAGAAACGTGTTTGGAATTTGCTGAATTGTGTGTGTAATAGTATATTGTGCAACTCGTGCGGGAAGTTGGCGATTCTCGATGAGTGAGAGTATGGCGCACGAGTCGCAGGCGAGTGTCACGAGCCGTAGACGAGTGTCGACATGCTCGCACGATTCGGGGATCGACAACCCGCACGCGTTGCATACTATGCTTTTTGTAACCCCTTGCAATGGGTAGTTCGATTTCGCCGCCGCGGCACTCGGCCCTCTAACCTGAGCGTGGCGTAGAGCAGCACACGCGATCGTAGTTACCAAGTGTCCCGTCTGATGGCGCTAGCTAACAGAGTCTCGCTGAGACTAGCGTGAAATAAATAATAATAATAATAAATAATAATGAATATTATTTCACGCTAGTCTCAGCGAGACTCTGTTAGCTAGCGCCATCAGACGGGACACTTGGTAACTACGATCGCGTGTGCTGCTCTACGCCACGCTCAGGTTAGAGTGCCGAGTGCCGCGGCGGCGAAATCGAACTACCCATCCTCCGTGGTCACACCATCTAGCTATAACACGCTGGTCATACGGGGTCACAATGACCACAGCTATATTTGAATGGCTGCCGCGTTCAGCTTATCGTCCCAAATGGCTCTTGAAAATTCAGGGTGATAGTTGCAACATTCCTAAATGTGGAACTGACGTTACTGTATTTTGAATGTTAACATGGTGTCAATAAATCAGGAAGGTATCAATGCATGCATAGGGCACTGTTTCACTGAAAAAAAATTAAGCTTCAGCAATTTTCAATTCCTCCCCATAAAATGAACGTATAGAATAGAATAGAAATCGTTTATTATGCCGTAACCTAAAAGGTCGCAGGGCAAGAGAAATACATCGAGGTTAGAAGAAAATACAAAGAAGGTTATACAAAGCCTATATACAGAAAGAAGTCAACGAAAATTACTAGGTATTATATAATTAGTTAAAATTCACGATAGTATCATATAAAACGATCCGGAAAGTCAATAGAATGACAGTATCAAATAGGCATGCGTCCTGCAGTACAGTGAAAGAGCAGTTGATCAGTAGAAAGAAGTAATACGAGCAAAAGCCAAGCAAAAGCCAAGCAAAAGCCAAGCAGAACCCAATTCTATAAATTTACTCGCAATGTCAAAACAGTCAAAACTGTCAAAAGTCATTTTCCATATTTTAGAATGCTTTTCACACGATTTTGGAAACACATTTTGTTTGTCTACGATGCACAAAATAAAATTTATCGGTGCATATGGATCGATTTAAGTTTTTCTGGTCTAAAACTATTCAGTAAAGAGGCGTTCTCAAAATGAACAGAGAACTTCTTGATCCGAACAAAATTGTACCAGATATTCATCATTTTTTAAACCAAGCGTATAACTGCATTAGATGAACCATTGCTACAATAAGATTCATAAATAAGCTAATAAACGTACGTACAGGTCTGTCCGATTTCCAGAGTTGATGATGGCGTCATTTTGACCCCGTGTGGCCAAGATGGATTAATTTTGCATAAGTGTTTCAGAAGGTGCTGCATATAAGGTGGAGTTTTTTTTCCCGAAAACTGAGGAAGCAACCCTTACGGAAAAAAACTCCTCAAAATATCACCCCTAATATCTTACACAGCCATTATAAATCTCACCACAAGTTCCTGCAGACTTTACAGGAAAAACGGCGCTATCCCTATATTACTATACTATTATTATATACCCCTATCTCTATAATATATTACTATTATACTATATTAGCACAACCCTTTACAAACCTGACAATTGTTTTCGTTGTTTTTAACTCCCTACCACACACCTTCTAACGAGCTGACTCGTAATCGCTCCAAGATTCAGTTACAGTAATGCCCCTCAATAGTCAACCCCTCAATAGTCCATACCCCTCAATAGTCAACGAATTTCCCCTCTCGAGACCCCGAAATAGGCCACCGACGTTCTCCTTCCATAGTCCCGATTCCCCTGAGACCCTGTTCAGTGGCGCCTCTTAGAGCATGCGCACAACTGAGTTTCTCAGCAGACGAACATACATATGGCAGTTACAAACCTCCAAAAATGATAACATAACCTGCACAACGAAATCAAACTGAGACATGTGATACATAACCTCAATGATCTTACCGTCAGTGGCGCATGCGCGGCCTACTAGACTGTGTGTGTGTGTGTGAATTCCGTCTATTTGGGTGGGGATGCGGACTATTGCGGGGTTTGAAGGTCCCGAAGAGTTGACTATTGAGGGGCATTACTGTACTTAGCCAACTGGATGAGTAGAATGGTAGAATGCAGATTATATATTTTTCGAAATTACAGAATGCGCAGGCGTGCATACGTACATGATATTGGTTATCTGTATATAGGGGAGCGTGTTGTACCTATTTTTTTTCAAAATGCTATCATGCGGAAAATTGTGCCACGATGCAATCATTAGTCTTCGGTGTGAGGTTTTTATGAGCTGTATAACTAATTATGAGTTGTAGTATACTCAATTCAATAGGTTGGACACGCAACAAATCTCCTGTCATCTTTTTAAATCTTTTGTAATCTTTTGTAATCTTTTGTAATCTCTTGAAATCCCTTATAATCTTTGAAATCTTGTAATCTAGTGTACACCAAATCGACGAGCGATTGACCCCTCGTCTTCGGTTGATCGAAGGTCACATCAGCATCTGGTGAGTGTTGTGATGGGATCACATCGTTTTGTATTGTTAGCTGCTTCATGGACGAGTTCAGGAATAATATTTGTATTTGAAGCTTCGTTTTTATTGTTGAATTTCGAAAGATGTATTTTCATCATCGATGTATTTTCATTGACTGCAGATTCAGTTGATTAGACATAACGAGGACGATTAGATTCGGACATGAAATCCGAAACTGGTGAGGCGTAAATTGGTCAGAAAATGAATAGAGCATCCAACATGGTGTGAAGAATCTTCATGCTCAACAAAATTTGCCAAATACGGCGCGATTCCGTCCGTTTTTTTTTTTGCAAATCATTCAAAAACTCATATGCAGCAGTCGGTCCAATTATGGGTTCTGGTTATATTATAGCCTTAGGGATCTTATTCTAGGGAGGTTCATCGTATTGACGATTATTGTTGTTGTTGAAGAATTATTTATTATCTTGTGACACAAGTCCACGGGGACAAGATGCATACAACCTATCAGTATTCAATATTATGAAGAAAACACGATATTTTTCCATAACACTGTAGAATATTTGCATTCGAAGATCATTCCACAAAGTGAAAGATTTATTATAGTCACAAATGCCAACGTTTCGTTCATTTCGATGTTGAGAAACCACACAATTACCCAACATCATTCCGATACGGCGATATGTTGAATTTTTCACAATTGTGTGAAAATGAATGGAAATGGAAGTATAACAACAAAATATTATTCGGAATGATTCGATTCGTTAAGGCAGTGTTCGTCGCAGGATTCATGACTCGCAATATTTAATCACGACATTCACACATTCACTATGTCATAATGCCCTAATGGCTCTGCTGGGGTTGTTTGACATGTGTTCTGAACCTGCCAGTGATGCACACTATTGGGTAACATCGAGAACGGGAATCTCATCGTCAGAGAAAACTGTATGGTCCGGGCGCCTGCGGTCGGGCAACCCGAACGCCCTAGCCTCGCGAGGGGCCACGAACGATTTAAAAATTGTTCCTGAATAAGTAAAATAATCTAACATCGATTCATAAATACTCGATCGCGTGACATAATTAATGATTGATGAAATAATTCGGATTATCAGTGTAATGTGAAAAACGAATTTTCATTTTTGATTGTAGGTAAAGTCATAGAAAGATTGAATCCTCCACGGCTGGCTGGGTCTCAAAAATCAAGTTTTTGGATGTAGAATACCCGTGTTTTGTTTGAAGAAGATCGAAGGATCTTATATTCCACTCGAAGTTTGTGATATTCATAACGAGAAAACGGTTGAAACTAGAAATTCGAAAAAAAAAACGCACAGATGCTCCTGACATAGACCTACATCTGACAATGGCTGGAATACCCCATATGATTATAATATTCTGCAGGTGGTCAGATTTGTCAAATCGTGCGAAATACACGAGTGCGGCATCACGCTATTGAAAAAATGTGCTTCCTTTAAATCATACTTTCATAGTGAGTTTCTCGCTACGCGGGCCACTCGTTGCGCCTGAAGCAGGCAACCGTACGTACGTCCCATAAGAATTAGAACGTGCCGAATAGTATAATTAGTATAAGACGTATAAGTGCGAAAAACGTACAAACGAGAAACGTACAAGTGAAATGTTTTCGCATGGTCTATATGCAGAAACTGCCGGGACTATATGAATGTTACTTATGCAGAACGAGAAAACCGTGCAAGTGCGAATCGTATAAATTAGATTTCACTGTAATAAATAATTATGATGACATATTGTTTATGGAATTTTTACTATCTTACGTGTTATATGATTCAAAATTAGTTTTTTGATAATTGTTTAAGAATATACGGAATAAATAACGACATAAAACCCCACGATAATAAATAACGATGCATAATGAACGATATATGATGAATAATACCACTTCTTATCTTGAACCAAAACAATATGACCACATGAACTGCTGGTTTGAGTTTCTACAAGCGCGAACTCCGCGACTTGATGGATTTGCATTTACTGAGAATTATTCTGTTCCATTTCTATCAAAACCTACGCGTAAACAGAAGCGAAAAAGAAGATGATGGCACAATTTCGCATGAAATTATTAACACCTACATCCCAAAATATCTTTTTCACCCGACTACGATAAAATGACCGTATTTCGCCCCTGAAACGCGGGTCGAAAGTCGTCAATTCCGGACCAGAGGGAAGAAAAGTCGATTGCCGGGCAAAAAAGTAGATTGCCGGGCAAAAAACTAAATTGCCGGGCAAAAAGTGGACTTTTTTGCCCGGCAATTTACTTTTCTTCCTTCTGGTCAGAAATTGACTACCTGCTTTCCACTCGCGTTACAGCGACGGAATAAGGTCATTTTATCGAAGTCGGGTGAAAAATAGCATATGCCACACGGGAGGAGCGCAATTTTCACCTCGTGTTCGTGCTGCCCTCGCTGCACTCGCTTCGCTCGTGCCTCGGGCAGCAAACCTCGCACTCGGCGAAAATCGCGCTCTTTCCTCCCTTGTAGCATAATATACTATTTCATCACGCCGTGCGGAAAAGTGCCTTTATATGCACGCAAGCGTGCATATAATCGCAATTTACGCACGTTTGTGATGAAAAATTTGGTTCGATACACGTGAAATTTTCGCTCTAGTATCGAAATGTACTATTGTTTCACGCAACAATAACGACAGAATCCTTGTTCCTACCTAAAATGATCATTGCCGCTCTCAACTGTCGTCGCGGCCATTACCATTTTAGTTAGGAATAAGGATTTTGTTGTTACGTGGGTATTCAATTTTATGAAAATCATCAAAATGCGATTTTTCGTCAATTGCGGTCAATGAAATCTTCGACAAAAATTCTTTCTTCAAAAATACCCCGACGAAAATTCGTCTCCAACAAAACTCGATCTTAAAATTATTCCCTATGTAAAATAATTTATTAATACCAGACACAAGTACCAAGCATAACACATGAACATGAAATCAAGATGACCGGCGTTGTGCTCGTTAGCTCGCTCACTATATATAATATAATCTTTCATAGAGAACATTTTTTAAGGATGAGTTTTGTTGGAGACAAGTTTTTGTCGAGGTATCTTCGAAGAAAGACTTTTTTTTGAAGATTTTATCGATCGCTTTTCATCAATTAATCGTGGCTCACGCGCGACCACGTAGCCGTCCCACACTGAAAGTTTGGGTTCCCTGGTGAAAAAATCTCTGTTTTCGGAAAAAAAAATTGACAAGTATGATAAAATGGGGACCAGCATGAAAAATTGCTCTTTTTTTTTGCTGTCTCAACATAATAATCATATTGCCAGAAGCCAAGTAATTCGGATGATGCTGGACAATTGGAAATGTAAGTTTCAAGAATTCTGCTGTGGCGCAAGCCCGCGTTATGGATCCTTGTAAGTGTCGAGGGTACGATACCTATCGCACGAGAAATACAAATCACAATTGAATGGAACTTGACACATCCAAATAATTTATTTACAAACTAACAGTACACTACGAGTATACAGTGTGTGGTCGCTGTCCGAATTTCAAGCATCGGCTTCGGGCTGGGGTTTTTTCCATTTTCCATGAGGTGGTCTAGCTTCTGGGTGCTTGTCGGTCAAAAAGCTTCGTAGTTCGCCGTGGTTAGCGAGCAATCGGATTTTGACCTTGTCTTGGTTCCTGAGGTACTCTTGTTTAATGAGACGAATTTCCCAGGACTTGTGCTTCGTGTAAAATGGTGGGAACTTTTTCCTCTTCAAAACTACTCGATTGTTCATCACGTATTGGTTGAAGTCTAGCACTTCGTCGTGTTTTATTTCCTCCGGCTTCCTCACGACCGACGGTGACGCTACGACGAGCGGGAATTCACCATTCTCTTTCCTGATCTCAACTAGATGCAGTTTCTTCTCGGCGGCTAGTTGCGTGTGTGTTTTCTGCCCAAGTAAGAAAACGATAAGTAACAAGTAAACGGTTCTTATTCTCCGAGATCGTCAAACTTTCGCCTTGACTAGGCCCAATATTACCTGTTGCAGTAGCCCCACGAAGAAGGCTTTGATGATGTGCTGCAGATTAGTGGACCCCTCGATCCTGGCATACAGATCTTTGATCCCGATAACTTCGCAGCAAGTTTTAATCGCTCTGTGACACTTGAGCCCATAGCCCTCTGGCTTTTTGCTTACGAATATTCTAGTGTTTCCAAATCGCGTAAAAAAGTCGTGGTACACTGCGTCGAAAATGATTCAAGAATTAACTAAATTATAACGTATCATAGGAGATGTAATTCGCAGATTCCAATCGAAACCAATAAGCAGTCCGTTACCCGTGTGATTGTTGTAAATGTCAATGTACAGGAGCCTCTGTCCAGCTCGGTTCTTGGCGTTCTTCAGAGCCGCTGCAGTCTCAACAGCTTTTCCGAGCCCAAATCCAGCCAGTCCATTTCCGTTACCAGTGACAACAAACACACTCATTCTCCTTTTTTGTCCCATGTTGCCGGTCATATTAAACACTGCCTTCAACTCTAAGCATTTAGTGTCGAACCCCTCAAAAGTTTCTGTAACATTCAATTGTCAAAATTCAGAAGGTCTGCAACGGCCGGTTGAATATCAAAGAATCGGTTTGTTTTACCTTCCCCTCTAGCATCCGGAGGCCCTACGCTTCGTCCTGGCAACTTTGTACCAGACCAACCCCGGTCGAGTGGGTGAATCTTGAACGACCTTCGCCCACTGCCTGCTTCGCGCAGCTGCACCAGCTTGGCAACTCTGTCTGGATCTTCGGGCAGCTGCTCCCGCTGGACCAGCTCCTTCCCTCGTATTATTGGCGACGTAAGACCGGGCCATATCATGTTCGCTTGTCCAGTGCCAATGATTTGCCCTTTGTTCAAGTTCTTTATGAACCTCTTTCCAGCTCCTCTTCCTCGACCTCTTCTACGACCCGCGTTACTCACGCTAGTAACACCCTTCCATAAATGGTCCGCAGAATCTTCAAAGTTAATACCATTGGGCCGTTTTTATTCATCGATGCGGAGGTTTTCTCAGAAATTGTTATTTATAGATTGAATCGAGTACTCAACGATGGATAAATTTGTCAACTGTTAGAATGTAGCGAGCGACTTACGTTTGTTAAAAAAGTTCGTGTATCGTACTACGCAGGTCAAGGGAATTCGTGTTTTCAGAAGATTCTCATTCACCGTTGTAACGAAACTTCGCTTAGTAAGGTCGAGTGCTGAAAAAAAAAAATTGAGATTGAGGTTAGGTTACATCGGATCGAGGTTATGGATTTTCAGAGGCTCTGCTTCTCTCGGTATTGCAGGTGGAATAACGGAAGATAAATTGCTCGTGGTAATTACCATTGCTGTGAATGTGGGCTTGTTTAACGGCTTTTGCCACAGTTTCGTAGGCACGTAATATTCGAAACGCCATTTTCACGTTTGCCGGAACGCGAAGAGTAACAGCTAGTACATAAGATTCAGTAATTTGTATTGAACCATGGATGATCGGCTCTGTTCTTGCTGTTCGGTTGATAACCGATACACAGGACTTCGGGAAAAATCTTGGAAATTATTAAATAACCTTACTTTCGTGTTTCTCAAGTTGTTCACACGACACACCGCGTCGTGCGACAACTTTGTAACGTCCCAACCGGAGTTCACAAAAGACCCCAGAGAATAATCCCTAGAGTTTAATGTTACTAGTGGTTAGTCTCACAGATCAGTAGTTCAGGGTGCTCAAGTACCGATAAAGTATTGAAATACACTGAATTGGGTTGATTTCTACGTTATCGTCCGTGGTTGTTACAGTCCGCGTAGTAGGACAGTCCGTTGGGTTATCGTCCGTAGGACAGGAAGGATTATTACTATTTAAGGGTTGAATATATATATATATATTTATATTACCTTGTTTTTGATGGAAACTCGATCCAAGTTGAGCGATGAAGATTTGGGCTGCGGCTGGTCAACTCTGGATCTCGGCAGAGTTGGGGATAGATGAGAAAGGTTCTTTTCTCAGAATAATTCACTTTGACTTTGGTTAAAGTTTAATAAAGTTTATTTGGATAAGTTTGAAAATGTTACAAAGACAATATTTAATTTGGACGACGTGTATGAGCGATGCTCAACGTGACGTGAAGTATACCGAGAAGGTTTAGAAAAACTGTGAGAAAATCGAGAATAAAAATGAGAGATTTGAGATGATGCTTCTGCTTTTTGAGGGTTTATATAGGCCCTTTTTAGGTGATACAAGTGGGAGTAGACGAGCGTGATTGGTTGTCATTTGTCTGATAATGTCGAACTATGCGGCCGCAGTTTTCCTATCGCTTTAGCTATTT
Source organism: Euura lappo (assembly GCA_018257835.1). Lineage (NCBI taxonomy): Eukaryota > Metazoa > Arthropoda > Insecta > Hymenoptera > Tenthredinidae > Euura > Euura lappo. Next base: position 40,051 of record JAEUYN010001151.1, read on the forward strand.
TCGGTAGCTATGGCTGTAGGTATTTCTTGCAACCTGGGTCGTCTTAATGTGCAACTCCATATACGTCGTGCATGTTTGTCGTATGATTAATACCTATCTTAGATGTATATATTCTGATGATTATTCGATTGTTCAGTATCGTTTTAATATAGAATTTTTGTGTAATTGAATGAATATATATATGTATCTATACATGTGTATATTTGCAGATTCTGAACAATTGATTAATGCTTGATTATATATATATATTTACTAGTTTATATGGTTAAATGAATCATTACAATGATTTGATAGATACGTATATGTGTACATATGCAATGTGACTGATTGTGTGTATTTATTAATTATTTCATGTATATGCGGCTGGGTAGCATATTCATATAAGTATCTGTGTGCATCGTTGTTTATCCTTACTCAATGGTATGTATTGACTCTTAACGATGAATACCGCTCGGTATACCAGGTTGACGTGTTTATGGCTTTCGCGCTGAATATTTGAACGTCTCCTTTTATCTTCGAGGAAAGCAGCTAAGGCTTATCTATGAATGTATTCCGCGCGGTTGCGGTCTCCTGTTAATCAACGCGTAGCCGTATACACGTTGTTCCGTGATTTCATTGTTGTTATATTAATTTATATTAAAGTTATAAGAATCAAACTTATAGCTATGCTATGTTCCTGAATTAGATATCCGTTTTGAAGGGTATCATTATTATTCCACACCAGAGTAATAATTATAATTATGTTTTCCTTTATATATGCATATATATTTATGTATAGTAATATATATGTATTTATGTGATTACCCATGTATATATATTCCATTACCATTATTATAAAGTATTAATATTATAAAATAAGATTGATTATTATAATCGTGTCCGTTTATCAGCAGAGGTAGGCGGGTTGGTCTCGTATATAGAGCCGGTTGGATCTAAGTTCCTTGTATAGGGGTTTTTAGTTAGTCGTTAGAAGACTGGACAAGTTACTAGATTTCAAGTTTCTCATCATGGATTCTTATGGTTCATGGTGATATAGTGACTTCTGGTAACTCTTCGTGAGGATGTGGTTTGTGGTCCGGTCAGATGTTACACTTCCCCCCTTATTTGCGAATGTCGAGCTTTGTGCTCGGCATTCCGCATGAAATTCCATTTTCATTCAGGTTTAGGTGCGGTGCTCGTTGATACGCTCCTGACTTCAGGATTTGGTATATCGTAATGAGGTATAGTTCTAGGTGCGTCGTAATGAGGTATAGATGTCGTGTGGGTCGCCAAATCTGGGTAGATTGGTTGATGTTTGATGATTTCCATCTCTATCGGTGCTGTTGGTTCCTGTGGTCTCTTCATAGTCGATCTTGGTTCTTCTGCGTCGTCCGTTGATTTCGCCATGTGTAGTAGCACGTTTGTTAATGAATCCCAAAAAGCTCCTAGCAATTTTATGCTCCATCCATAAGTTGCTTTTAAGGCGTATCCATGCAGTATTGTGTCAAAAACAAATTTGAGTAATTTGAATACGATGCATATTCCCAATAGTCCGGCGCTGGTTATTCCGAAATTGGTGAACCATCCCCACATTTTGTTCCAGGTGGAGTCGACTATTATTTGCAAGGATTCTTCGTTTAAGAATTGCATAATTGATAAATTCTCATTTGCAATGTTGTGTCCTGATACTCCTCTAGCTACGTCGTTTAGTAATCCAGGTCTTTCTGCGGCGAACATGATGTGGTTGTTGAGTCTATCCAGATCCTCGGCAAGATAGATTCCGCTGGTTGCTAGATTGCCAGGATTTACGTATGTCCAAGTAGGTAGTGTCATGGGTTCCAGCGTGCCTGGTTGTACCGCTTCGGTGAGATGGGGTAGTAGTTTGTACCATTTTTCTCCGAGATTGTACATAGGTGGTATAAAAGGATTACATTCTACTTGAATACCTGTTTTAAGTAGTATGTGGCTTTTCGGCGTTAGGAACATTGTTTCATTTCCTTTGTAGATGGGAAGTTCCTGGTAACATTCTTCTGTTCTTCTGATTTTGACTTCGACGGGTATGCATTTTACGATGTAGATTACTTCGTTTGCGGAGGTTCGCAGTAATATTCGGTCAGTGCGTCAGTTGTCCACATGATTTTTCCATATGATGAGTAATTTGAGATATATTTTTAGGGTTTTTCCCTTCATGAAAAATAAAAATGATTCTACTCTATGTTCGTCAATGATTTTATACTGGTAATACCTTCCTCTGTTGATTTTGATTGAGTTTTGGACTTTTCATACATTCTAATGTGTGATACTTCGGTTGTGAATTATTCGTTTGACATGATTTGTTTCATAAATTTAACATATAGTTCTTAATTGTAATTATTCTATATCGTTACATGTATAGATACGATGGATTTTGATTGGACAGTTACATAATGGATATAAACAGTTTTTGTAATTAAGAAGCAAATTTTATATCTATACGTTAGAATACTTATTCTACTTAAAATTATTTTACTAGGCTGAATCAGGCATGTAATTTGATTTGTTTACTGTGTGTCTTATGTATTTGGTTTATTTGCTCTAGACCTGTTTTTCAGCTAGTTCAAGTTGTAGGATTGTAAGTATATCATTAACAGTTATTATTTTCTTTTAATTTTTGAACCTCTAAAATAAACTATTTTGATTTTACGTTTGAAAGTTCATTTGAAAATTTGTGTATTGGAGATTATTCCATTTTTTCTTAATGCGGTTTTGGCAATTTATAAACATGTATTTTGAAATAATTCGGGAATATTCTTTTAATAAGATCTTTAACTGTATTCCAATTTAAATCATCTAATCCGCATCCTAATTCAGGAATTGCTAATTCTCTTATTCCCAACTTATTACATTGATCATAAAGATTTTCCAAACATATTCTTAGCGTTTCGTAAGTCGGTTTTTCATCGCTATATGTTTTCGTTATTAAATAAAATATTACGCGTTCTTTTCTGAGAATTAATGTGTCACCTACTTCGGGTTGTTGAATTCTCAATTCTTCTATGTAATTGAATTTCTTTTTGAATTGCAAGGCGATTCCTGCGTTCATTCTGAGATCTTTCGCTACGCAATGTGCCAATGGAATATCAGGTGGTGCGTTGAATAGATCGTCTGTTATCTCTGTTATCTTGATTCGATTGTCTCGCTCTATTCTTTGATCTTTCCTTCCATTGTCTATGAAGGGTATTACTACTCTTGGTTTTCCAAGGATTAATTGATCGTTTTTGAGATCTACTTGTGAGTCCGTTTTGTCTAGAAAATCTAGTCCTAATATGAGTGGAGTTGACAAATTTGGTATGACTACAGCGTGCTGTGATATCGCTGTTCTGGCAACATGTATCGTTAGTAAGATTCTTTGATTTGAAATTTGAATACTGTCCCGTGTCGCCATTCTGATTCCTACGTCTGGACTCTTCACTCTTAGTGCTGGTTTGGGTACCTGTTTTTCTATATTCTCTAGAGTATTTTTATCTATAATTGTTAGTTGAGACCCTGTATCGATTAGTGCGTTTACGAAGACTCCTAAAACTAATACTCTAATAGTGGGTTGTTCATTGTGATCGTCGAATACCTCCGCTAAAGCTACCGTCGCTGCGGGGGGTTCATCGTAAATGCTAATTTCGATATTTTCAGAAAAAACTTTGAAAATTAATTGCCGTATTGTTTTCCATTCGAGGTATCCTGCGTCGCAATCTAATTTGGTCATTGCTATTTTTGTGATACCGTGGTCTTTGCACCGTTCGTGACAATTTGTTAATGCTTCGAGAACGTGTTTATACGTTGGTTTAGAATAATGCGCTTCTCTTGTCACTAAATAGAAAACGTATCTTTTCTGGCTTGTTTGTAACAAAATTACTTTTCCAGGTTCAAGTCGTACTCCGATCTCTGGTAATTTTCCAAATTTCTCTTCAAATTTCGCGAGTTTACCGGTCATTTTTAAATCTGCGGGTATAGGTATAGCTAAGGCTGTGTCTAGCGTTGTGTTAAGTATGTCTCCCGTTAATTCTTCGATCTTAGGTCCGAATCTTAATTGTTTTACTCTACTGTATGTTCTTGGCTTATTGATCTCTGAAGGTGTAATTTCCTGATTCGTACTGAACTTTCGATTGGCGTTTGTTTGAGTCGATGTGCTGGGAATTGCATTTTCATCGACGTTACCAGTGATTTTGACATCGTTGAAACTGTTTTCTGAGTTGAATTCAACGTCGTTGGTAATCGCGTTATCTGTTGTAGGAGTGAAATTACGAACTTGCGTTTCGGTTTTATTAATTTCGTTTGGATTTGTCGGTAAATGAGCTAGTTTGGTTCTATTTAAATGCACGATTTTAGGTTTTCCTTTCTCGCCTTGTATTTTGATGTTACAGTCGCTAAGAACTTCGGTTACTCTGTAAGGTCCGTTATAATGATCTCCGAATTTACCTTCCTTTTCTTTTATGGTGAATACCTGTTCTCCCTCTTTTACTTGCATTGGATTTACTTTGCGATCGTAATACTTTTTGTTTTTCAATTTTGAGTTTATCAAATTTTCTCTCGCGTGTGCTCGTATGCTATGCATTGCATCTAAAAGTTCGGAAATATATTCGCTGTATTCTCTGAGGGTGCCGTCAACTGGCGTTTGACTCGAGGGTACACGTGCTATTCGTCCGTATACCAGTTCGTAAGGTGTATATTTGGTCGATTCGTGAGTGCTGGTATTGTATGAAAACATGGCTAGTTCGATTAGATTGTCCCAGTCATTTCTGTTCTGTATGAAGTGTTTCAAATATTCTACTAACACGTGATGAGATCTCTCTAAGGAACCGTTGGATTGCGGGTGAAAAGCTGTTGTCTTGAATTGCTTGATTTTGAAATATTTTGCAACTGATTTCATAAGATTTCCGATAAATGCTTGTCCTTGGTCTGTTAACACGGCTCTAGGTGTACCAAATTGACAAATGAATTTTTTTACGAAAGCTTCTGCGATTTCTTGTGCGGTGGCTCTTCTAAGGGGTATTGCTAATGAGTATTTTGTTAAATTGTCCTGCATTGTGAGTAAAAACGAGTATCCCTTTTCGCTGGTCGGAAGAGGTCCTACTATGTCCAGAGATATTTTATCGAAGGCTGTGGTGGACGTATCTGTTATCACCATAGGTTGTTTGACTTTTACACGGACTAGTTTTTTCTTTTGGCAACTTACGCATTGCAATATGTATTTTTGGACTTCTTCTTTGAGATTCGTCCAATAGTATTTTTGTTTGATACGGTTGTAAGTTTTTGTAACCCCCTTATGTCCTCCGAGGGCTGAAGCATGAGCTTCCTCTAATATTATCGGTCGGTCCGCGATGCACGGTTCTATTATTTGATTGGTGCATATTAAAATTTTTACTGGGGTATCAGTGAATATTATTCGTATGTGGTCAAGGATATCTTTCCATTGCAAATTCTTAATTCCTTCTTTGGTCTCTGAGATATATAGAAGTGTGACGTTGGTTTGCGTCATGAGAACTTTGAGTTCTCGCAAGGCTGATATAAATTGAGACAATTGATCTCCGTCTTCCCCCAATATGATTACAAACTGTTTTCTAGATTTTCTCTTTCTATACCAAGTCTCACCTCTTTTAAAATTATTCTTTTTACTCAATTGTATAGCTCTATTTTTATATGCTAATATTTTTCCTCCCGAGTCTATGGGTGTGCCGTCTTCGAGGGCAAACCATGCTATTGCACCTTTCTTTGTCCCTATATTATCTCGAATATTTATGACGTTTGAGGTGTTCAAAAGGTCTTCTATGGTCGCACGTGGTAAATCTTCTTCGATAGCAGGTTCTTGGGTACCGATTACAAGAGGTTCGTTAATCTGATCGTTGTCGGTTGCTTCTATTTGCGCGGTTTCATCCGGGTGCTCGAGGATTTCGTCGGGGTCTTCAACAAGTTGCCCGGTCTTGGTAATCTTATCGCTTGTATGTACATCGGCTTTGGTTGTGACAACTATCGGTCCCTCGTCTTCGGACGAGTCCTCGTCATAATCCCTATGTATTATGCACAAGTGTGCATCTACTGGGTTCCTGGATAGCGCGTCTGCGTTTACGTTCGTTTTACCTGCTTTGTAGATTATCGTGTAATCATATTCGCTAAGTTTTAGTTTCCAACGAAATAGTTTCGAGCCAGGATCTTTCATTGAGTGGAGCCAAGCTAAAGGTTTATGATCGGTTACTAATGTGAATTTAGTCCCGTACAAATAAGATCTAAAATATTGTACGCTATACACTATCGCGAGTAATTCTTTTTCAGTTACGGAGTACTTCATTTCCGCTTCGTTCAAGACTCGAGATATATACGCGATCGGTAAATCTTTTCCGATTTCTCCTTGGCTAAGTATTCCTCCAATAGCAAAATTAGACGCGTCGGTAGTTACGATAAATGGTTTTTTATAATCTGGGTATTGAAGTATAGGTTGACTGCATAATAATTCTTTCAATTTGTCAAAGCTTTGTTGCTGTTCGGTTGACCAAGTAAAAGTTATGTCTGTTTTTAATAAATTGGAAAGTGGTTTGGCTATTTTTGAAAAGTCTTTGATAAATCGACGATAATATCCTGCTAAGCCTAAAAATTGTTTTATATTTTTGGGATTTTTAGGTATGGGGAATTGTCTGACTGCTTCTAGTTTTTTCGGATCTGGTCGGACTCCGTCGGCTCCGATAATATGGCCGAGATATCCTACTTCTTTTCTGAGGAATTCGCACTTGTCTGGTTGTAACCGTAAGTTTGCTTTTCTCAAACGATTTGCTAGGTTGATGAATTTTTCCTCGTGTTCTTCTAAAGATTTCGCGTATAAAACTATATCGTCTAAGTATACGAACATTTCTATTCCTTGTAAACCCGTTAACACTTGATCCATTAATCGTTGGAACGTAGCGGGTGCATTTTTTAAACCAAAAGGCATTCTATTAAATTCGTAGTGACCGTAGGGTGTTGTGAAAGCTGTTTTACCCTTATCATTTTCATCCATTTCGATCTGGTGAAAACCTGATGCTAGATCGAATATTGAAAAATATTTTGCTCCTCCTAATTGATCTAAGATATCCGTGATATTAGGTAGCGGATACGCGTCTCCTAAAGTTTTTTCGTTTAGAGATCTATAATCTATGACCATTCGCCATCTCTTATTACCCATAGAGTCTTCTTTCTTAGGCACTATCCACAATGGTGAATTGTATGGTGAAGCTGAAGGCTGAATTATATCTGACTTTAATAGTTCCGTCACCTGTTTTTGTATTTCATCTTTATGAATCTGTGGGTATCTGTATTGCTTAGTATTGATAGGTCGTTCATCTATTGTTACAATTTTATGTTTTATTACCGTAGTGCTTCCTAAAAGTTCGCCTGGTATGTGAAAAATATCGGCGTTATCGTGTATTAATTCTTTTATGTATCGCGTCTCTTCCGCGTTCAAATGGTTTAATCGCAGAAGGGACTCCAAAACCTCCGATCTAGTTCTGGAATTTACATTGGAATCTTGTGTTGTGGTTAACACGCTTGAATTTGATTCAACTATTCTTTTGTTTATCGGTATTTCTATCGGTATATCGATATATTCTTCGTCATTTTGAATTTCGTCATTTACTTCAATTATATTTAGTAATTTTACTTCGTCCTCTGACGGTTCATTAGTTGCCTTATTACTTTGACAATGAGCTAAACATTCTTGTTTGCTGATTTTTGATTTTTTTTCGCGCGATTCGAATTTTTCTTGAATTTTTGTTTTCTGATACTTGTATTTTTATTCATATGCTTTCGATTTATTTTTCTTTTATTCTTCGTATTTGTTTGGCCTATTTTGGCTTCGATTTTTCGATTTATTTCATCAATTTGATTTTCTTTTTCCTCGTTCATTTTTAGTTTTATTCCGCGGTTTGTTTCATTCATTTTTAATAGATTCGTTTCGATTTGATTTCTTTGATTAACTTCATTTCGATTTAGTTCATTTGTTTCAATTTCATCTTCTGAATTTATTTGATTCAATAGCTCCGATTGCTCTGATTGATTAAACCGATCGGTTCGACTTACTTCGGTCATCGAAGGTTTTCGAGATTTAATTACTTCTTGTAATTTTTGGATCGGGATTTTTATTTTTATCTCTTCGTTGGACGTATTGATTGCGTAAAGATATGCTTTATTATCTCGGTTAGTTACGAATGCGTTTCCTAAGTAAACACCGTGGCCTGCGTCTATGCGCGGCAGATATCCTTCTGACAAATTGGTGTCTTCGAGATTAACACAGACGCTTACACGAGTTCTGGGCGGAATCGTAGTGATTCCTTCCTCTGGACGTCGACTTCCAGAGTCCTCGCGATCGTTATAAACGTAAGGTTCAAAATCCGAATTCGACAAACTAGATTGTACATCTGTAAATTCATCGTCGCAGTTGCCATCCCGCGTTTCACCTGTCAGGGTCGGATCCCTGTGTTGATTAACAAATGGAATGCACGTTGTACCGAATTTTAAACATTGCTCTTTGAAATCAATTTCTGCGTCGTTTTCGCGAAAGAATTCCGTTCCTATTATACCGTGTTGCTTGATTGGTAAATCTTCCGGAATTATGTGAAAATTGCTCGGTGTACCTTCTATCTCGATGGGTACTTCTCCCATGGTTGCGATGCTTGTGGGCGCGATCCCGTTTAGTTTATACTTTTTATCTTCATTTATTTCGACTTCTGGATTTAAACAATTCTTTTTTATGAGGTTTAAATCGGATCCCGTATCTAGCATTAGGGTGCTTGGAAATTTAAATTCGTTCGTGTCTACCCTGATTACTGGAATCGTTTTTACATGATGACCGCTGATCATGTTTAATAGTTTCGCGATATATTTGTCTTGTCTTTCTTCGTCGTATTCATTATTTTCATCAATATTATTTTTTGTTTCGCGGTTTCTAATTTCGTCTGAGGGTTTTATTTTCTGGACCTCAGGAATATTGTCTTGTCTTTCTTTAATTAATTTGTCATTTTTATCAATATTATTTTTCATTTCGCGGTTTTTAATTTCGTCTGAGGGTTTTATTTTTTGGACCTCAGGAACATTGTCTTGTCTTTCTTTAATTAATTTGTCATTTTTATTTATACCATTTTTCATTTCGCGGTTTTTAATTTCGTCTGAGGGTTTTATTTTTTGGACCTCAGGAACATTGTCTTGTCTTTCTTTAATTAATTTGTCATTTTTATCAATATTATTTTTCATTTCGCGGTTTTTAATTTCGTCTGAGGGTTTTATTTTCTGGACCTCAGGAACATTGTCTTGTCTTTCTTTAATTATCTTGTCATTTTTATCAATATTATTTTTCATTTCGCGGTTTTTAATTTCGTCTGAGGGTTTTATTTTGAACGCTGTTACTTTATTGCGTTGGACCTCAGGATTAATATTTATACCTCGGATTCTATCGGTTCGCTTTCGATTATTGTCAGGGCGCGGTTGGGTCTTGGGGTGGCCCCCGAATTCGCACCCGGTCTCGAGCGGCCTTCCCCGTTTCCCGAAAATGCTACTTGATTGACCGCCGTTTGTTCTCGGTATTGGTTATATTTTTCTCTTTTACGGCATTCGTCAATGCTGTGCCCCCAACTTTGACAGAAACGGCACTGTTCGCGCTCTTCTACTCGGTTCTGTTCTCGCGGCGGATTTCGCGGATTCTCTTGGTAACTGAAACGATCTTGCGTTTGATATCCTCCGTAACGATCGTCTCGGTTTGTATCGTATGATCGGTCTCGTGCCGGATTTCGATATTGAATTTCTCGAGGGTTTTTTCGGTTCGGTAACTGCTGCTGTGAGTACCGATTTCCGTTATTGAAATTATTATTCCGTAATTGATAGTTATTACCGTAGTTAGGATCGATTCGCGATCGATAATTGTTTTGATAATTGCGCGGCGCGTTTGAATATTGGTTGTCCCTTTGACTGAAGTGAACTTGGTTTTGTTGCTGATTTCTTGGATAATAATTGTTTTGTACTCCTCGCGGGTATTGATTAGGATGATTTCGAAAATTACAGTATTGCGCGGTGTGATTTCTTCTCTTGCAAATTGAACATTCTTGAGTTTGGCTTCGCGTGTAGTTAAGGCTAGCTTCTCGCACGTTGTTACTTTGATCTCCTCGTCTGAGATTTGATTTTATTTCCTCTTGTTTTTCGATTTTTCGCGCTTCATTCACTAGATCTTTAAGCGTTCCTAGAACGTTATTGACTTTACCGTCGAGTTCTGGTTTGAGACCGAGCAAAAAGGTCTTTTTGCCGTCGGCTTCGGTTTGCTGTTCGAACATTTCTAAATTACCTGTGCGTCGTTCTTGGATAAAGGCTTGTACGATATTTGACATAGCCTCACGTATTCTCGCGGCGAATGTAATGACATCTTCGTGTTTACGTTGATATAATTTTCCTAATTCTCCCTGACATTGATTTACTGATTTCGCTGTTCCGTATAATTCATTGATTCGCGCAGTTAGTTCCTGGATCGTATTAAACGTTTCTTTTTCGATTGCACGTTTTGCTGGGCCTATGATTTTGCTTCTAATTATTCTTGTGAGATTACGTTCTATTTCTGGTGGTAGCATTTCCTTTGCGTCTTCGCATCCCTGTACGAAGTCTCTAACTTGAAAAGGTGTCCCGTCGAACGTTGGGACGACGATTAGCGCGTCTTTAACGGAAATTGATGTATGTGGACTAATTTGCATGGTTCTATTTGTTGGGTCGGAATTTCCGCCCGTGGCCGTGGATGACCCTGCATTCGTATTATCATTGGGGTTAGTCATTTTAATGGAGTTTGTGGTTTTTTGTGAATTAGCAGCCTCTAATTGTTCCTTCTTTTGCTGACGTTGGATTTTTTGTAATGCTTTTACGTCTTCTAGGGTTCCCTCAAATAATTGAGTTCCAAATGTTCGAGTATTGTGTCTAGTTACGCGGTGTGATTCTTTTGATTTTGTTTTTGATTCTGGACTGGATTCGTCCGAAGTGAGCAATTCTTCTTGTTGCTGAATGGTTAATTTTGAGAATGAATCGCTTAAGTTCGTTGACACTTGGTCTGAGTTCATTTGTTACGCGTGTTTTGGTTTAGTGAACATTTTATTTATTGCATTTTCATGAGTGTGCTGAGAATTATGTACGCGAGGAATATGGATAAGGTGAAGAAAGCTACCCAAAGAATGATTATTGTTCGTAGATTTTGTGTTAATTCGCGCGTTGTGGCTACGCTAGGATCATTAGCTAGGGTTATGCGAATATCTACTGGATCGATCCCGTTAGTTTGACGAAATTCTGAAGTCTGCATTTAATTTCTTGAATACAATATTCGTAAGAAAAAATTTTGTTTATTGAATTTTTTTCTTCAGCGGCTTGTGGCTGTGTCTCGTGAAGTTAGAATTGAAATTTTTTATAGACTTGACGTGTAATCTTCCCCATTCATTCGGTCGTCATCGCGTCACAGAAAGTTATTCGCGATATTCGACGTTTGAGAGTCCCGGATTCCGATGCACCAAAATTTATCTGTAACGTCCCAACCGTTGTTCACAAAAGACCCCAGGAATTACTCCCTAGAGTTTTAATGTTACTAGTGGCTAGTCCTACAGATCAGTAGTTCAGGGTGCTCAAGTACCGATAAAGTATTGAAATACACTGAATCGGGTCGATT
>JAEUYN010001152.1:0-44060 GCA_018257835.1 Euura lappo
ATAATGGCGCTTACGTCCGTATACCATTAGACACGCGATATCTTAACAATATTGATATTGTTGAGCAATAAATAGCTAACACTCAGTTTCTGAAAACCAAATCTTTTAATTGTGTATATTTTCAAAACACCCAGATTTGTAGAATATGGGCAATTCAGGCACAGTCCTAGCAAAAGTTGTGGCGCAAGTAGGTTACGAATGGTTGCTAGCCTAATTGGTTCTCGATCGGGCACTGTATCTAAAAGTGGGACATTCGGCCAGAACCCTAACAGGCTGCCACAGTTCAACCAGATCGGGGCCACATTTATAATCTGGCAAACTATTCAGAACCCGATCAGCGCCACGGTCGAATTTCTAAACGGGTAAGCTCGTGGAAAGTTTCTGTACGTGGTTTATATCTGTTTATCTATGTTGGTTATAAGAGACAAACACCGCACAGACGCATCTCACCACTCGAAACTACACGTTAATTAATATAGTATTCACGGTTCGACCGATAATACGATTCGTTAACGAACGAAAACCGAGTTCATTACCTTCTCTATTATTCCCTTGTTCCTTTTGCGAAACTCGGGTATAATTATGCGCAGAAATGTTTGCACCATTATTTTCATATCGCAGTTGAAGAAGCAAAAACAATATTTAGGAAAAACAATTATTTGCATAAAGCAATCAAAGAAATTCAACACTAAAAATTCTGGCTAAGGAGAAAAAGTTGCAAAAACAAAATAGTCATCAGCTCATTTTTTTGCAAAAACAGGGTTTCACCTTCATAATCGTATCTGGACGATAATTTTCATAGAATTTTCTTGATTTCATTATAGTTTTCATGATTGAGTAAATTTAATGTGGATGACGATGAAGAGTCAATTCATTTTTATTCCTATGCAATGGTAAAAAATCATCAGTTTATTTAACATTTTTCCAGAATTTTGAAACTTTGATTATTGAGAAAAAAAAACCCAGTTTTTCAACTAAAAATACCGAAAAATTATTGACAATTCAGACAATGGCAAATTTTTTTATTTGAAAAACACAGTTTTTCGACTAAAAATGCGTAAAAATTGTTAATATTTCAGATAATTGCTCATTTTTTCATTCGCATGGACGAATTATATAAGAGAGCGTGAATTTGCGAATGGAATTTCGTTTTCTGGATCCTTTGCACCCTTAAATTTCAGGTGAACGAGTTGACTGTAGGATACGCGAATGACGCCCACGATGTAATTTGCGAAAGTACATTCAGGTACACAGACGTACTCTGTGTAAATTTTCCAGCATATGTATACGTATGTACATTCAGACTCGAATTTAGCAAACAGCATTCTGCGGCGTTTCGCAAACGCGTCTGCAGGTTTAGTCGGTGAAACTGTGCAGAAGAAGCCAATTAATCAAAGATGAAGACGACGATAATTATCTAGAGACAATTTGCAACAGGAACACACGCGATGTTCGTAGTGTCGAAATGTTGTCTCATAGAATTTTCGAAGCTTCTGGACCATCTATCCGATGTATAAAACACAGACTATGCAGATAATCTCTGCAGTCACCCTCGAAATATTCTAATATTCGATACTTTGTCCTCAAGCATCGGATTCTTGTAGTTCTTCAATTTTCAAACATTTTATAAAACCAGTGGTGGAAAAAAATTGATGAAATTGTGACGTTTTTTTTTTCAAATTATTCAACCCGTTTGCGACAATAATTCTAAAAGCACAGAAAGCACTTTTTCGATTTAGCTGAAATTTTGCACACATACTCTTATTATTATTAGTTTTTGCAAAAACTAGGAGCTTTCGAGTCAGACCCAGGATTCAGACGTTGGATACAAAAGAATGTTTTGAGAAGCTTTAAAAGTAAGAAAAGAATCCAAAATTAGTATATTTCGTGAAATATCTGGAAGAACTGAAAGCTCCGAGTTCAGATAATAACTGATCATCATAAAAATCCGTCTGAAAAATTCAACTTATCAAACTTATCTTTAAAAATGTAGAGCTTTTTTTGCAGAATTCAGTAACTATTGAAAAATCTTCGATATCTTGAACAATTCCGAATATTTTTAGCGTGCATAAAATGCAGACTGTACAGATAATCTCATTGCATCCGCACTCTGTGCAGTGAGGGAATTTTATATCGCGATATTTAGAGCACGTAGGGTTTTCCTATAATTCTTAGGTACTATACGGATGTAATTTCCCCCGGAGTCTAGATAAAAAGTGCGATGCTTTCGCTTCTGCGAGTGGAATAGTCGTACAGCTGATTCTATTTAAACGACTAAAAGGTTTTATGCTCTTTCAGAGGCTTGAGTACAAGTACACAGGATAAATTCATCCAGTGATATGAAAAAAATACGCTGACGTTGATATCGAACGAGGAGAAGATTGGTAAAATCGTTTTTAGAATTTAAAATGCATGGAAAAATGTTTTTCCTCGATAAATTTCTCCTCCCCCCAATACAAAAAAGAAAAAAAAAAGGGGGGGACGATATTACAAAGGAGAATATTTATCCATAGATAGATATTTACGACAACGTTTATGAGGAGGTAAACAGGTGGGCGAAAGGGTCTTAGCGAAATACGCGAACGCCCCTGTTTCCACCCTTTAAAAATCATTCACCGACACGGCGCGTATGCGGGAGGAACAAGAAGCAACGAGCTTTTTTTCCGCTTCATTTTTCTCTTTTTTTTATGGGGGGATGAGCCGAGTTCTGGGGGTGAAGTGGCATCTTCCTTATTCTTTTGTGCCCATCAAAAGTCTGATGAATAATGCATCGACCCGGACCTACCCTAGCAGACTCAAACCCTCCCCATACTGGGAAACGCTTTGCACTGAATCATGTGGAAATGTACCTCAGTGAATGCTCATTTTTAGATTCTAGCCAAATTCAGATCAACGAGTCGTTAGGAATTCATCATATTTTGAAAAACAAGAATTATAACGGAAAAAATGAATTCCCAAAAAAGCGAGTGTATAACTAATTTGGATTTATAATTTTTTTGGAGGAATTGAGCCTGTGAGATATTTTTGAGTGTGTTTGAATCGACTCCCCGTCCCCTGGATGATTTGAATGACATTTTATTTTCTATTTTCTTTTATCCTTTCGATTCTGGAGAGGCAAGAGAAGGAAGAGAGTACTAATATTTTTCAAAGAAATACCTACCTCGATATTTTTCTATCGTATTAGCTGTCGAGAGCAGGGAGCCACCCCTTGGGTCTGACTACAAATAATATAGAAGCTCTCTTCTGAGTTCAACAGGGCTATACGTGATTGCGTATGTTGTACATCGTGCTTTTTCCTACAGGCTTTCTCAAAGAAAATAAATTGATTCAGACTTCAGAGAAAATCGGCAGTAGTTTAATCACCACCGGATGATTTGAATGAAATTTGGTACCACATGGTTTTTTGGGGTCGTTGATGAAGAATCTGAAGTCGATGTGCTTCGAAAAAACTAAAAACATTTCGATTCCGATTAGAATTGGTACTTGAAAGTTTTTGGGTCACTAATCACGAAGCTGAAGTCAGATTTGCGAAATCCAAAAACACTAAAAACATTCAAAATCTCATAAAAATTCATACTCAAAGGTTTTTTGAACCACTGATCAAAAATCTGAGGTCAAATGATATCTAGCTCACAGTCAGCCTAAAACCACTCATTTTTCTACGTGTTCAAAAAATGTTATCATTCAACTCGAATTCATCGACAAATTCGTGGTCTTTTATCGCAAGCTCAAAACCTCCTGTTGGGTAGGTATATGGAACAATCGATGTGGAGCCTCCGCAGCATCTGGTTTGTTATTTATATCTGGTGTTTCACCCGATCGAGCTTTATCGCAGTCGTGGGGTCTTAACGCGTCCTTCACCCCGAAGAGAAGCGTCCGGACTCTTTTTCCATCCCCATTTAGGATAAAGGGCTTTAAAACGCCATATCTTCATGCTTTATTAGAATGAGAAAAACGGGAAATTCTCACCCCCGAGGCTCCGAGTTGGAAGACTAGACTAGCCCCTAGAACCCCAGAACGATACCGAGGGGCGAACACGTATTCCCAGAAAATTTCAAGGGACGAAACAAATGACAGAGCCTCAACTCCTCGCAAATAAATCACGACTGGCTATCAATTTCCCTCCAATAAAGTCTGCGGAACAAGTTTTTTCTTTATTAAAGTTTGTACTTTTGCCTCATCGACTCGTAGTCGTAATGGATACCGAAAAGCTTCGGCGGCGTCTCGTCTTCGTCGTCGTTGATAACCGGGGGTCGATTAGCGTCGTACAATTTCTTGGCCCGATTGAACATCAGTTCTTGAGAGTCCCTCGGATTTTCGCGGTAGGAATAAGGGTACGGAATCGGGGTGAACGGCGCCTCCACCAGACCCAGCGAGTCGTCCTCGTCCTTCGACTTCCTCAATCTCAGCTGTTTACCGAGATTTTCGTAATCTCTGACCACCAAGTAACCGAGTATGAAGCCCCCGAGGAATACCTGAACGTTTGGCATCGGACAAGGTAATTAGGCAGTCGTCGAATCGGTGTTACGTAACGAATCAAAGGATGTAATTAGCAGCGAGCAGGTTTCGAATCACGTTTGATCACGGTACCGGGTATAACGTACCCTCACTGAGTAATGAAGTTGCCGGTAAAGTACGGTCTAGAATGCCCGGGGTTTTGTAGGTAAATGTTCAAAGCGCGATTCCAGGGTTTTACTTCAATTGCATTAGACTTTAGAACGATGGGATTTAATCAAATTCGAGGAATTAATAGACCCGCTTAACGATATCAAATCTGTTAACAACTGAGCGGGTCGATTAATTAATTGTTCGATCGATGCAATTGAAATTTCGATATTTGAGGGGGTAAAAGATTCTCGACAGAAAAAACAAAATCAGTTCAAGGTATTAAAAATTGTAAGATTCTTTACTGTAAAACAGGATAATTGGTACAATTCTGAATATTTTTGGACCAAATTCCCAGAAACAATTGAACATGACAGACTTCTTTATATTCTGCCTTTTTGGCGAACCTCGAGGATCTTTTTCTCCCTCAAAGATCGATATTTAAAAAATTACTGACCCCTACAATTTTCAACCAGACCGAAATGGAAAGTAATGATAATCGTCAGACATGGAGATAATTTATTTTCTCTAACCTTCTGAGGATGTGTGACGCAAAATAAGCTTTCCTTCGGCATGCACATATTTCTGTTCCAGAGGTTAAAAAAAAATTCAGTGTTCTTTTAATTTCTTGATTTGAATTTGGAACATCAAAAGAGTATGAAAAGAAAATTTATAACAGTGTTTATGATCTAACAATAATTTAGACGATTTTTAATAATTTTGAATCCGAAACGTGTCTGTCTCCTCCGAGTCAGACACAAAGACACAAACAAAAGAAAACTTAATCCTCTCAGGGTTTCATCGATCAATCGATCTACATGCTTATCAGCAAACTTCGTGAGACTAATAACGATCAACGTACGGTCATCGATGCATCAATTTGTCATGATTATCGTTGGCTTCGTTGCTATAATAAATTAATTAATGATAATAGACGCAAGTCTCTGTTCCGGGATTCCCATTAGCGGGTCTAAGATTGGGTGCTTCGTTGGTGGGCCACTTCTCTCCCGGGTTGGCTATCACCGTTGTCTGTCGAGTTAACGAAGTGCGCCCTCGTCCCACTACGGTGCTCACCTTCCTTCCTATCCTTCTTTGTAATTTATTAAAAGAGTTCCAAAAGCCAGTCTCAAAGTAGCGATGGGTGCCCCTCCTCTTCGACTTTGCCAGCTTTGCCAGCTTTGCCAGCTTTGCAAGCTTTGCCCCGAATTCGGCGGATTTGGGGATGACGCGGATCTTCGCCACACCCCCAGCGAGCAATTTTATGCAATTTGGTCTTGATTTAAATGTTATCACGGGGTTGACCGCGAAGGGAGTATAAAGGACATTTTCGGAGGTGCCAGGGTACAAAGGGACTCGAAATGACGGTGGTAGGAAAAGGGTGAAATAGGTCGCGCCTCGACGGGATCACAGAAAAGGAACTTTTTTCTTCTTCTTCGTTTGCTGACTGCAAAAACAAGGGATACATTTTCTGTTTATTTATGTATTTTCTCGCGTTTATTCGCCTCTACTAATTGGCTAGGTGAGCGTCTCTCTCACCCTTCGATCACTGTTCATTCTCAGTTATAACGAGGCGTTCCTTATTCCCGTCGTATATTCGCTGCTGCGATACGATAATTAATTGCTCACCGTATCGAGTATTTTATTACTAAAAGGAAAAGGTTATTGAGATGGAATTTTATATTCTACGTGGATTGAAAATCAGGTAGAGCTGCAGTCACTCTTGAAATATTCTAATATTCGACACTTTGTCCTCAAGCATCGGATTCTTGTAGTTCTTCAATTTTCAGACATTTTATAAAACCGGTGGTGGAAAAAAATAGAAAAATTTATGAAATCGTGACGTTTTTATTTTTAAATTATTCAACCCGTTTAGGACAATAATTCTAAAAGCACAGAACGCACTTTTTCGATTTAGCTGAAATTTTGCACACAGACTCTTATTATTATTAGTTTGGCCAAAACTAGGAGCTTTCGAGTCAGACGGAGGATTCAGACGTTGGATACAAAAGAATGTTTTGAGAAGCTTTAAACGTAAGAAAAGAGTCAAAAATTAGTATATTTCGTGAAATATCTGGAAGAACTGAAAGCTCCTAGTTCAGATAATAACTGATTGTCATAAGAATCCGTCTGAAAAATTCAACTTATTGAACGTATCTTTAAAAATGTGGAGCTTTTTTTGTGTGCAGAATTCAGTAACTGCTAAAAAAAGCTTTGATATCTTGAACAATTCTGAATATTTTTTACAGTTGAAAAGCTCAAATTACAGCAACAAAAATACAGCAAATAATGATAGGAAAAGTTGTAGGTAAAATCCAATCCACTTTTACGCTTCGTTTTATTCTTTTTTTATTTATGTACAATATATTATTGATCGGAGTACAATTATATACGGAATACATAGCCCCTCACGGGTTCCAGTACAAAACGGTGTGTACCTGCGCGATTTGTTAACAAAAATTAACGTTATACACACTATTATATATAATGCTATTTATTAATTTATACATAGAATATAGTCCAGT
This sequence comes from Euura lappo, assembly GCA_018257835.1. Taxonomy (NCBI): domain Eukaryota; kingdom Metazoa; phylum Arthropoda; class Insecta; order Hymenoptera; family Tenthredinidae; genus Euura; species Euura lappo. Next base: position 7,128 of record JAEUYN010001152.1, read on the forward strand.
GTTATATACAATCTTTTAATAAAATAAGATTCTTTTTTTTATTCTTCACTTATTCTCTCTGGTAAAAAATATCTCGATCGATTAGCTTGCGATGTGCTGATATAAATTGACACTTTCTCAACTAGCAATTATCATTTTCAATCGTCGACATCATCAATCAGATCTCGAATACGATTATTAAACTTTTTCTTTCTTATCACTTTGGAAACTAGGGTCGTGATGGGTTTTGTCCAATACGTGGACCCCAGTCAGCAGGTCTTCCTCTCTGGCCTCAATTTTTGTCTGGTTATCGCCTATTTCGTGATACCTTATCGGATATGTGAGCTGATTTCCTTTGTCCCAGGTAAACAATTCCTGAAATTTGTTCAAATTTCTAAATATCCGTTTCTTTTTCTCAGAAGAAGACACATTTTTTTTCTGTCTGTGAAAAAACTCTTACCTTATTCTTGTGGTTATATCCAACCATCGTAGTCTTCCTGAACGGATTTGTGAAGCTTAAATTATCCACCTCCCTTGTTATATTCTTGTAGAGGTCGACAGCGAGGCTGTGATTTGAATGGAATATTGTTAATTATTGAAGATTTATCGAAATTCTACAAAAATTAGGTAATAATTATGTCCCACCGTATTTTGGTCGTTCTCTCGGTCACGCTGTCAACGGCGTAAAGGACCCCACAGACAATGAACATCTCCCCAAACTTGTGATGATTCACGCTTATGTTCCAGGCATGTTGGATCGTCATGCTGTTGGCATCCACCTTCATCACGATGGTGTTGTTCGATGTGGCCCCCGTGTAGATCACCCACAGGCCTGCAGTGGATATAATCATTTACGTAAATACCTAGAATTATTTAATTATACCAAGAAATTTCGATATCAATTTTCTGCACTAAGTACGATTTCCAGTTCTGCAGTTCCTAAAGACTCTGAATGAAGTTTTCAATGAGAACTTTCTTAATTAAGTTATTTCCGCCGGGGGTCTTGCAGAGTTCTAGTTCTTTTTTTTTCTTTTTTTTCAGGTTTAATCAATTATTTATTTCCTATTTAGTTAAATTGAAATTTAAAGGGAAGAAAAAGACTCACCGTTATCATCGACGTTCAAATCAACGATGTTGGAGTTATGATTGAGGGTGTAGAGATAGTTTGTACTGTTGTGTTCTAATCCGGGAAGCAAGAGTTCCTTGGTTCTGTTTCGTTCAGGAAATCCAGGTGGTAAATCATATCTAACGATCGAGGAACGCCCTTCCGGATTGTAGAAAAATGAACCGTTGAAGATTACGTGCCCGTTACCCTGGGGCACAAAAGAACAATATAAAAATCCAAAATCAGTGACTGCAGCTCTGGAACGATGCCACTTCAAAATTTATTAAATATGTTGAACTAAAATTATTGGAATCTTTCTGTCATATTCACAATATCCATGTCATCATTGTGTTAACAATCTTTCAAAATCCTTGTAATATTTTCTATTCATCCCGTAATCATTGCGATCTTGACGTAAATTTTGTGATCTCGTATAATTTCTATGTGATCTTTGTTTCTTTTTCACAACAGATGTCAGAAAATTGTTACATAAGTTGAGAACACCTATTTTCATCAACGAAGAGATCCTCTCTCTAGCCATAGAAACTAATTCGCTTGTTCTGTTCTATTTGCTCCACATGTTTGACAGGGATGATAATTCCCTGTTTAAACTAATGCAAAAGCACACTCGAGACTTCGCAACGTCTCAAAGTCACTCAGGCAAGAGTCAATCTAACCGAACCAACAAAGTTGTGCTTTATTTTCAACCCATTGTACCGAGACCGCTTTTCCTCTCTTGAAAATCTGTCTGTCTTCAGGCGGCCAGTAAGACAGCGTGATTCAATAAACTCTACATACTTCAAAAATCCTTAATATATTATCCAAAGTTACTTAAACATCGTAAAATTGACTTTTTCAAACATCACTTGTAAGGTTTCGACGTCTTACTCTCTTCGAAGAGTAATCCTTCATCATGTGAATGAGGGAAACTGAGAAAAAAAAATCCTGTGATAAGTTATGGTCAGTTATCGAAATTTAGCGACAATCTGGTCACTCTTTTCCTGATAACTTGGTCCAAAAATTTTTTTTCACTCAATTTCCCTCATTCACACGATGAAGGATCGCTCGCCGAAGAAAATAAGTCGTCGAGAAACGTAATCGGATCAACCGTGTGCCTGAAACCTTACGACAAGCAATTTAAAAAAAAAAAAGTCATGCATAGGATATAAATGATTTTTGGAGTATGGAAAATATCTTCCAATTTCGCAGAAATATTACAATTATTGCGAGTCAGGCACTTGGATAATTTGCGTTGATGCAATCACTCGTGGTTAAACGTATATTGAGTCGACTTCCATCCCGCCATCGAGAATGTTCGGATTAAACTATCGCGTGCCTGATTGCATAAGGTCGTAAGCACCAAAAACGCGGTTTTTCGTGGCAAAAGGTGGTATAACTTTTTTATTCACGCCATTCGCTCTGAAAACGGCCGAAACGTATAGATCAATTGAAATTACGAGATCGAAAACTGTAAGTGCAAAAGGTCGTTAAAAGGTACAATTTTCAGGAAAAAATAAAAAACATCGTAAAGGCAAAACGTCGTAAGCGCCATTTCTTTTCATGATTTTTAATGATTTTTCCAAATAGTTGTAAAAACTCGTAAAACGCAAAGATGAATTGAAAGAACGACCATTTAAAAAAAATCGATAAAAAATATTGGTAGTTAAAAGCAGAAGGTCGTGAGCGCTATTTTGATTTTTTTCAATTTTTCATGATTTTTCCAAATAGCTGTAAAAACTCGCAAAACGCAGAGATAAATTGAAAGAACGACCATTAAAAAAAATTCTATAAAAAATATTGGTAGTTAAAAGCAGAAGGTCGTGAGCGCCATTATTATTTTTTTTTATTTTTCATGATTCTTTCAAATAGCTGTAAAAACTCGTAAAACGCAAAGATAAATTGAAAGAACGACCATTAAAAAAATTCGATAAAAAATATTGGTAGTTAAAAGCAGAAGGTCGTGAGCGCCATTATTATTTTTCTTATTTTTCATGATTCTTTCAAATAGCTGTAAAAACTCGTAAACCGCAAAGGTAAATTGAAAGAACGACCATTTAAAAAAAATCGATAAAAAATATTGGTAGTTATAAAAAGCAGAAGGTCGTGAGCGCCATTTTGAATTTTTTCAATTTTTCGTGATTCTTCCAAATAGCTGTAAAAACTCGCAAAACGCAAAGATAAATTGAAAGAACGAACATTTAAAAAAATTCGATAAAAAATATTGGTAGTTAAAAGCAGAAGGTCGTAAGGGGGCACCATAAAGGACGTCCGCGCTTATAGGGGGGGAGGGGTTCGCGAAATGTGACTATTTGTGAACAGGGGAGAGGGGGGGTTCATGCTGGGTGTGACGTCCACTCAAAACCCCATTTGACAGACTTGAAGAAAAAATAATGCGTCAATTTTTCCGTTTGGTTACCTTCGTTGTCAGAGAATTGAGGGGAGGTCTTTCATTGTGACCACCGGAGGTTTCGTAGGGGGAGGGCTTCGAAGATTGTGACTAACTGTGACATGGGGGAAGGTAGGGGTCAAAAATTGGTAAAAAATGGCGGACGTCCTTTATGGATGCCCCCTAAGCGCCATTTTGATTTTTTTCAATTTTTCATGATTTTTCCAAATAGCTGTAAAAACTCGTGAAACGCAAAGAAAAATCGAAATTGACGTCGTTATGAAAAATTCGATGAAAAAAATCGCAGTTAAAAGCAGAAGGTCGTATCCGCCCAACGTACGACCTTTCGCACTTACATTTTTCCATCTCGTAATTTCAATTGATCTATACGTTTTGAACATTTTCAGAGCGATTGGCGTGGAAAAAAAATTATACGACTTTATGCCATTATAAACAGCAAAACGTCGTATAATGGCGCTTACGTCCTTATGTCATTAAACACGCGACATACGTTACCAATTTTTTGTTCATCGCCTACGTTAAGTTATCGACGTGGACGGGGGTCTCTCTGCTGTGTATAAATACGACGGATCGGACGAATTCTAACCAGAAACGAAGTAAGTGGCTACTTTCAACATGAACAAGATCGTCTGTCTTCTTGTCGCCTCATTGGTGTGCGTGGGTGTTGCCAGCGGTAAGTTACAGACCAATAGCACGTGCTCGAACGTTCTATTTTCCAATACAACGAAACTTCACTTATATTTATTTAAATGGGGTACGCCAGAAAATACATACATATATGTGAGAATAACGTAAAAAAAAAACTAATTGAGAGTCAAGTGGTTCGATAGCTTCCACGTCAGCATTGCAATTATTCACACACATCATCAACAGGCGAAAAAAACTTGTTCTGTAGATAAACGTAGAAATATTTTTGCATCAAGGAGTAAAATATTCTCGATACAACAAGGATACAATATTCAAACTGAGAATACTTGAATTATTGATTTCAATTCCAACAGCCAAACTGGAACTCATGGACGTATATCGAAAGCAATCAATTTTCCAAGTATTGTGTCTCGAAATATTTAACAGCATACTTATTTTGTTATGCCTACATTTTCGTATCACAGAAAGTATAATTTAAAACCGTAAAATGGTACCGAAGTGGAAAATCGACCATTCATCGAACTCATGTATATCGCATGTCGAATGGCATAAGGTCGTCACCGCCAAAAACGCGATTTTGGTGGCAAAAGGTCATATAATTTTTTTTTTTCACGCCATTCGCTCCAAAAACTGCCAAAACGTATAGATCAATTGAAATTACGAGATCGAAAAATGTAAGTGCAAAAGGTCGTAAGTTTGGCGGATACGTCGTTCTTTCATTACAATTTTTAAGGAAACATAAAAAACAACGTAAAGGCAAAACGTCGTAAGCGCCATTTTGATTTCTTTTATTTTTCATGAGTTTTTTAAATAGCCGTAAAAACTCGTAAAACGCTAAGATAAATTGAAAGAACGACCATTTTAAGAAAATCGATAAAAAAAATATTGGTAGTTAAAAGCAGAAGGTCGTAAGCGCCACTTTGATTTTTTATCAATTTTTCATAATTTTTCCAAATAGCTGTAAAAATTCGTGAAACGCAAAGAAAAATCGAAATCGACGTCGTTTCGAAGAATGCGATAAAAGAAATCGCAGTTAAAAGCAGAAGGTCGTATCCGCCGAACTTACGACCTTTTGCACTTACATTTTTCGATCTCGTAATTTCAATTGATCTATAAGTTTCGAAAGTTTTCAGAGCGATTGGCTTGAAAAAAAAATTATACTATTTTATGCCATTATAAACAGCAAAACGTCTTATATTGGCGCTTACGTCCTTATGTCATGAGACACGCGATATCAAAAGCAATCAACTTTTGAAGTGTTGTGTCACGAAATATTTAACAGCACACTTAACATTTTTAGCACGTATATTCTGCTGGTGGTAAGATTCGTTGAATCGTTAAAAATAAAAACTATGCGTACGTCATCACGATATAGATAAATAATGTTTACTGAACGTTATGCCCTTTGTATCGTAACATTTTATACTCTACATTTTATGCTACACGAAATGTTCAAACCATTTTTAACATGTCGGGTTCCACTCGATTCGTCAAGTATTGTGATGATATCCCGATTTTTGTTTCAGGCGTCGTTCCAACCGAGGCTAGCATCAACGGTGAGTTGAAGATACAGAGATTTTCGATAATGACGGATATTCACTTGTTGTTCGAATTTAGCGGAAGCGAGTCGAGCACCGCGGAATGATGACTTAATCGCAGTCCTCTTTACTTAAATTTCAGATGACGTGGAACAGGTCACATTCACACTTTCAGCACTTGCGACGGGTGCTATATTGCTGTGCCACAGTAAGTTAAAAACAATGTCACCCAATGAAGATATTCAAGTCGTAGCTACTAAGACATGCGTGAAATATTGACAAACTAAAATAGTGTCATGATGTACCTATTTTATTTTCAGTTAGCAAGTCCCTGACTACCGCAGACGGTACAGGTAAGTGATGAGTGGATACACTTACTTGACCATTTTATACGTCTAACAAACGCACTGTCAGCACTTGCGAATGGTGTTGGACGGCTGTGCGCCAGTAAGTTCAAAACAATGTCACCCAATGAAGATGTTCAAGTCATAGCTACTAAGGCATGCGTCAAATATTGACAAACTACAGTAGTGTCATGATGTACCTATTTTATTTTCAGTTATGCAAATCGTGACCGACAGAGAGGCTGGTAAGTGATGAGTGGATACACTTACTTGACCAATTTAAACGTCTACCAAAACGCTCAAATTATCTTTGTCTCTATTTCTATTCCAGATACTTTTACGACAGCCGGACCCGATCTCGAAAAAGATGTAACTGCTATCCTAAGGGGTTACGTGAGTGAGTTGAAGATAACTTTACCCTTTAAAAATCGCGTGTCTAATGACATAAGGACGTAAGCGCCATTATACGACGTTTTGCTATTTATAATGGCATAAAATCGTATCATTTTTTTTTTTCACGCCAATCCCCTCTGAAAACGTTCGAAACATATAGATCAATTGAAATTACGAGATCGAAAAATGTAAGTGCAAAAGGTCGTAAGTTGGGCGGATACGACCTTCTGCTTTTAACTACCAATATTTTGTATCGAATTTTTTTAAATGGTTGTTCTTTCAATTTACCTTTGCGTTTTACTAGTTTTTACAGCTATTTAAAAATATCATTAAAAATTATGAAAAAAAATGGCGCTTACGACGTTTTGACTTCACGTTGTTTTTTTATTTTTCCTTAAAAATTGTAATGAAAGTATCCGCCAAACTTACGACCTTTTGCCACCAAAATCGCGTTTTTGGCGCTTAAGACCTTATGCCATTAGACACGCGAAATGATTTGTGATCTACTGTTCGCTTCACATATCAGGGTGAAGTCGATGAATTGTTTTAATTGATTCCGATCAAATTTTATCGTAGATTGATCGGGATTTCCTATTTCAATTCTTCATATTTCATTATTTTTCACTCATTGCCGTTATATCATGCGTCAATTGGTGAATTTCCACTTTGACATGATACACATATTTTAGTTGCAGGAGACAAATTAAAAATTGCTGCCAGATTCAAGAGTAAGTGACGCTCATTCGAAAAATACATCAAGCCTAGCTTGATTTTCATCCAGCTGTTGTTAGAACTGAGTGAGAGTCGAAGACGACTTGATCACACGGTCGTATGCACAGGTCGAGCAACGGACGTAGTGGGGGTAGCCCCCGTTAGAGGAGTCACGAATATTTACATTTTCAGCCACTACGGGCCACTGCTATCGAGGGATGTGCGAGAAGCGCATGCGCCGTTGAACCTACCACACGATCGTGCCACTGATCTCTTATAACCTGGATGCGGGATTGTGCGGCTCAGCATAGGCAGTAGGCTGTGATGCATCGAAGCCATTTTATAAGTACTATCAGCGCTGTATTCTCGTCATGACGAGAGTCTGCGATACTATTTCAAGCGCAAGCTGTTCCAAGAAGGCGATGGTGCAGCATTGTCGACTCAAAACAATGCGCTGTTTGAAGCGTGGTTACCAAGGAAACCTAGTACCAAATCCTCTCGTCAGACCGTGCCACCGGCGATTTTGAAGCTTCTAATGGTATCGCTCAAAAAGGTCGACCTCGCATCCAGTTTATATAGAGATCAGTGGATCGTGCCCACGATCCCTCGATAGCAGCGACGCATGTGGCGGCGAGCAGAAAGAAAAACCATGCCTGTAACGGAGACTCCTGGCATCACAGCGATGGGTACCCCGTTGACAGACCTGTGTATACGACCGTGCTTGATCATAACCTCTGTATTCCAATTTCAGCTTTACTCGACCCAGCAGAATTCAGTCGCAGAGCCCGTTCGGCAATTGCTGAAACGAAAGCTGGAAGTGAGTTGAAGATGATTGGGCCCATCTAGAATATCGCGCATCAAGCACTTGAAAATTTTCTAAATTATTGAGGCATCTTTTAATTTCCAGAGATCAGAGCTGCTGAGATCAGAGCTATTGTGACCAAAATGACTAATTTATGCAGCAAAGCAAAGCGCGATATCGATGCGATTTTGAATGGTGCTTTCAAGCTTGCCGACGGTAAGTTGAAAACAATCGTACCATTAGAAATATAATTGTCATACTGAGATCTATCATTTGCTAAAAACCATATTCCAATGAGGCTTTAATAAATTGATCAATTTCCGCATCTTTCAGCTAGTCAAATGTATCAATACTCGACATCCGATCCTTCTAATAATGAATTGTACCACCAGTTTAGTACTGCTAAACTACGACCCTAAATATTTTGACTTTTTATATTATTTGATACATCAACTTAAATATGATGATTTCCTAAATTATACTTTCAATGTGTTCTGGTAATTGCCATTGAATCGCAATTTCACTTTCTTAGAAAAACCTTCAAAATCATAAATCCCTTGCCAGTCCCGCTGAACCGAAGCAGCGGAAGAGACTATTGGTGAGTGTCATCGACAGTATCACCTGATACGAAGATGCTGAATATATTTATTCTCTAATTTTGGTGAATCAATTCGCAGGTCACTTCTTAGCAGCTATCGCGAAGCGCGGAATATTCGGAACCGCTGGTGCTAATCTGACGAACTTTTTGTGGAAGATCGGAAATCATCTGCTGGACGAGAGACTACCTCTTTCTTCCAGCACGTCTTCCAATTGATTACTGATTATGTATATACCAGTGACAATAATTCATAGCTGCATAAGATTGTGAGCAATAAAAATCAGTTACGAAAATATTCATTCGCTGTATCGTATAAATTTTCCATTTCCCAACACAGATTCCGAACACAAAAGAAAAAAATGCAAAGGCCCTTATAAAAACGATTACTTGTTCCTTCCGAGTCACGTGACGTGTGAAAAGGTTTTTTTATTTGCAACACCTGCATGAAAAGTTTGATTCCCTTCGGAGCGCTAAACCGATTTGGATGAAATTTGCAAGGCATACTGTTCTTATTCCGAGGCTGTGCCAATAGTTTTCAAACGTCGCTCGCTAACCATGTTTAAATACAAAATACCGTGAGGAATATTACGATACAGATAATTAGTCACTAATTATCCGAAAATAGTGATTCAAAAAACGAAAGACGTTCAGAATGATATCCAAACGAGAAGAGTCGGTGCCTGCCCCGTGTACCCCTTCCATGGTTAAAGACATGACATGATTTTTCCGCTCAAAATTAAGTCACCTTATGGCATGAACGGGCCTTCGATAATCTTCAGTCATTTCGTATCTAGATATGGTATAGAGGACATTTCAATGACGGGATTCGTTTACCCCGATTGTCGAGTCTGATTCATATTGTATTGACGCAAGTACTTGAATCGTTAATTCGTGATCACTTCTGAATATTCAATAAAGTTTTATCATCGCCTGTACCTTATTGATACAGTTGTGCATCGTGGACTACGAATACCTAAATTCAAATATTATTTTGTTCAGAGGTGGATGCCTAATTGGCGTTCACATCATCTGAATTTAACAAAAATTTCTTGACGTTCATCGTTCTTTGTCACATTTTGTGCATTTTTTTTTCACTTGCATTCCCTCAAAATCCGAAGAGAGATTTCAAGAATTCAGAAAATCAACCGAATGACGCACATTATCTTGAAAATCGGAAAAACTCATTTTCTTAAAAATGAAACTTCTTTTTCCAATAAATATTTCACACAATATGTAGGATGATATGACTCATAGGTTCTGTGAGTTTCATTGTTGCTGAAGCATCGCTTCATACTGAAAAATAGTATATTATGCTACAAGGGAGGAAAGAGCGCGATTTTCGCCGAGTGCGAGGTTTGCTGCCCGAGGCACGAGCGAAGCGAGTGCAGCGAGGGCAGCACGAACACGAGGTGAAAATTGCGCTCCTCCCGTGTGGCATATGCTATTTTTCACCCGACTTCGATAAAATGACCATATTCCGTCGCTGTAACGCGGGTGGAAAGTACGTAGTCAATTTCTGACCAGAAGGAAGAGATGTGATTAACCGGGCAAAAAAGTAAATTGCCGGGCTATTTACTTTTTTGCCCGGCAATCGACTTTTCTCCCTCTGGTCCAAAATTGACGACTTTCGACCCGCGTTTCAGGGGTGAAATACGGTCATTTTATCGTAGTCGCGTGAAAACAACTTTCACACATGTATCGAACAAAATTTTTCATCACAAACGCGCGTAAAGTCCGATTATATGCACGCTTGCGTGCATAAAATGGCACTTTTTCGCACAGCGTGATGAAAATGAATATAAATAAGTCTTGGCTCCATAATCGGGCACTTTTCATACATTCCTTCGACTTTTTTTTATGTAACCACGACATAACGCATTGTTCAGGAATCTGCATTTATTGTCTCTCTGATTGTTTATTTGACCACGTCATGTACGTTCTTGAAATCATAAAAAAAAGAAATGAACAGATTGATTGAATACCAATTTGAGTGAATCGGACAAAATAACACCGATTGGGGTGCCGGTCAAAATTCCGGACGACCAAAAAATAGAACGGCCGAAACGTTGCAAAGTGAAATTAACGACGGTTTGGAATGTAAAAAGGTCGACACCGATTTATAGCGAAAATTAACTCTCATATTAGGCTCTTATGAAAGCTTACCATGCTCAATGCTCATGTCCTAGTATGAATATTTCAAACCCACGCACAGTGGGAAAAAAACGGTTTCTGCTGCCAAAACCTCGGCAAATCCGTCAAAAAATTTGATTCTCTCGGGGTTTGGTCTTCGGGGGTTTTCGGGGTCACTGATTTCAAATTTGGAGTCAGATTTTAGAAATTCAAAATGGCGGCTGAACTATGGCCGTCATAATAAAAAAAAAATACGCTTCTTCCATCGAGGCTTCCCGAGTAGAAATTTGATAGGGCTAGCCTGATGTGCTATCAGGCCCTGATTGAGCTTTGTTCAGGCGGTCCTGAGTAAGACAAACCTGCTGTGGTCCTGAGTAGGGTCCCATCAGGTATCCCTAACAGGGGCACTCCTGATATGGCCCTGGTCAGGAGGCTTTCAGGCCACACTTACCAAGGTTTGCCTGCTGGGCCCCTGGTCAGAATGCTATCAGGCAACACTAGCCAAGGTTTGCCTGCTGGGCCCCTGATCCGGATGCTATCAGGCAACACTTGCCAAGGTATGCCTGTTGGGCCCCTGGACAGGAGCTGACAGGCATCCCTTCCCGAGGTGTGCCTGATTGGCCCATGATCAGGATGCTATCAGGCAACAATTGCCGAGGTTTGCCTGTAGGGCCCCTGATCAGGATTCTATCAGGCATCACTTACCAAGGTATGCCTGTTGGGCCCCTGGACAGGAGCTGACAGGCATCCCTTCCCGAAGTGTGCCTGATTGGCCCCTGGTCAGGATGCTATCAGGCAACACTAGCCAAGGTTTGCCTGTTGGGCCCCTGATCAGGATGCTATCAGGCAACAATTACCGAGGTTTACCTGTTGGACCCTTGGTCAGATTGGCTTCTAGAGTACATGATACTAGAAAGTGCAGCGCGCCTGTTGCGTCCCTGTTCAGGTTGGTATCAAGCATCCCCTACTGAGGCAAGCCTGTATAGCCGCCAGCAAGGCTGGCGCCAGGCATCCCTTACACAGGCATGCCTGCCACGCCCCGGATCAGGTCTTTGTCAGGCTGTCTTTATTACGGGTTTCATGCCACAGTGTGAAATGTGTGATTCATTAAGAATCAACCATTATTTGGTACACTTTTAACCTGCCGGAAGCACGCAGGATAATCATTTAGATAAATATATTCGAAGCTCTTATTATTAGTAGATCAAAGTTTTCACAATATCTAATAAGTAGTTTGGCGTAGTAGGTAGGGCGTGCGATTAGTAATGCGAGCGAGCGATAGGTCCAGGATCGAAACCCGGTTAGGTCGAAACAATGCGAAGTTTTTCTGAAGTGAAATTGCGTTCTACCGTTGGTATGCGGCCGAGTATGAGTGGTTCAGCTTACTCAACCCATAAAATTTTTATTTAATCATTATTTTTGTAGCATCGGATGATACAAACACAAATCCACAAATATGATCAGGGCTTGATCAGGGATTGATCAGGAAGCTTGATCAGGGATTGATCAGGAAGCTTGATCAGGAAGCTTGATCGGGGCCTGATCAACAAACCTAATCAGGGCCTGGCTGTAAAATACTGATCAGGGCCTGGCAATCAAACCTACACTCAGCCTGATCAGGTAATTCTAGAACGTTACGTTACATTACTGATCAGGGCCTGACCAGGTAGCCTAATAAGCACCTGATCAGGTGGTAAGGTTTGCTTGATCATGCCCTGATTGTGACCTGACCGAAATTTCTACTCGGGTTTGTTACATCGCGTGTCTAATGGCATAAGGTCGTAAGCGCCGACAACGCGATTTTGGTGGCAAAAGGTCGTATAATTTTTTGGTCACGCCATTCGCTCTGAAAACGGCCAAAACGTATAAATCAATTGAAATTACGAGATCGAAAAATGTAAGTGCAAAAGGTCATAAGTTTGGCGGATACGTCGTTCTTTCATTACAATTTTTAAGGAAAAATAAAAAACAACGTAAAAACAAAACGGCGTAAGTGCCATTTTTTTTTAATGATTTTTAATGATTTTTCCAAATAGTTGTAAAAACTCGTAAAACGCAAAGATAAATCGAAATCGACGTCGTTTCGAAAAATTCGATAAAAAAAATCGCAGTTAAAAGCAGTAGGTTGTATCGGCCCAATTTACGACCTTTTGCACTTACATTCTTCGATCTCGTAATTTCAATTGATCTATACGTTTCGAACGTTTTCATAGCGATTGGCGTGAAAAAAGAAAATTATACGACTTTATGCCTTGATAAACAGCAAAACGTCATATAATGGCGCTTACGTCCTTATGTCATTAGACACGCGCTATTGTGCTCTCACCACTTTGCGGATTACGATGATGGGCTGTGGGACATTAGGCGGCCGTAAGACTAGATTACCGAGTTACTAGATGGAGAATTTCAGAACCTCGAGATCACGTCGTCAAGAACATTTTAGGAAACAAATTTTCTCCCTGCTGAAACGTTTTCTTCCACGAGCTTCAAAGCCTCTGGAGATCGCGATATAAGCGGTACAAAAATAAATTTCCACCTTTTATAGAATAAAAAGGAGAACAGGAATTAAATAGTCTCTGAATACCTTGAATCCGTAAGGCAGAGGTATCGCGCGAGGCTCATCCTTCCTGAACACCGTCTTGTTCTCGTATTCGTACAAATATCTGTTATTCGCGCTGTTGGTAACCCAGAGCTTTTCACCCGCCGTATCAGACTTCGGGGACGAGTCTCGCATCCAGCATCCGTAATCGTCACCTGTGTATCTATGATAGACCGGCTTGCCAACGGCGTAGAGAAGGCAATCTGTGAATCGAACCATCGTTACAACATTCATTACTCCAATTTGCTGCCTGAGAAAATGAGACATTTTCATTTTTTTTTTTTTTTATTTGTTCACCAATTTATGTTTAAAAAAATTGACTGTTTAAAAAAATAAAAAATCGAATTTGGGGGAAAATAAATCTATAAATATTCCAGTTTCCAAAGGTTTTTTTTCTTTTTTTTTTTGTGCCTTGTGAAGTCAGATTTGCAAATTTGGAAATAAAAGCAAATCCAATATGTTCGCGAAAAATTGTAAAAACGATCAGATTTTAATTCCAATTGAAGAATGATATTCATCTTATTACAAAAGAACGAGAGAAGTTCAAAGGCTAGCAAATTGGTAGGTTTTGCAAATTATTCGGTGTTTCAATCGATTGCTAACTTTTTCTTCTTGCAAACTAGAAAAAAGACGAATCCAATCTATAATAGAAAAAAAATCGAATAATATTCCAATTTCCAAAGATTTTAATTGAAATTAAATATTGATACTTCTTTCATTGCAAAAAAAAAAAAAAACGAAAAGCTCAAAGTTTGACAAATTATTCTAATCAATCGCTATTTTTTATTTTCTTTTGCAAACTAAGAAATGACGAATCCCATCGAATGGAAAAAAAATCTGTTAAAATATTCCAGATTCCAGTTTTTTTTTCTGCCATGTGGAGTCAGATTTGCAATCTTCAAGATAGCAAATCTAATATGACCCTGAAAAATTGTTAATTAAAATGATAAAATTTTAATTGAAATTGAATAATAATATTCTTTTATCACAAAAGAACGAGAAGTTCAAAGGCTGGCAAATTGGAAGTGTAAATTGGCTCGTTTATAGTCATCGGTACGATTTCCTCAAGAGTAATTAAAAAGCAAAGCAAAGCAAAAAAATCAATAAAAAGCTCCAATTATTTGTAAAAAAAAAATAAAAATATTCTCACCAAGTGCCCTAGGCGGGAAGTAAGTGTACTTGACGTCGTTTGTTATCGGTCTTATCTCGAGCCGACCCGCGGTGTCGTAGAGCGAGGTACACTTAGGACAAGTAGTATCACACTCCGGAGCCGCGGGGCAGAGATCATCGAGGTCTTTTTTTGCGGGTGGTCTCACGCCGTGGATAACGATTTGCTGTTGGACAGGAATACCGCGAGGGGGTCCCTTGTTCGTATCTGAAAAACAAAAGGACAAGAAGAAGGAAAAAATAAACCGACGACGATCGATCGGGAGATAAATGCAACGAGGAAGTAACAAAGGTTTCTTTTCCAAACGACACACTTTTTCGATTTTCCGGAAAAGACCGCGTCGCCTTTAACTCCGAATCGATTTCCTCTTTAAGGCAGCGCGGATTCCCAGAGCCACGTTTTCCGCGCTACCTAAACCAAACCGTTGGTAACGAACCCGTTAATTAATTACCAGCTATCATTACGCGAGAAATATATTATTATCATCGTTATTTCGAATCATATTCCGTCCTGATGCACCCTCCTTATATTACGACGGTATTTCAACGTTACGATTATTATTGAAAGGCAATTGTTAATTCTCAGAAAAACGGAATTTGTCATGCGAATATATTCTCAATGGTAATCAGCACGAGTTTGACTCAATGAATCACATCTGAGAGATTGATTGAGAATAATTATTTTTTACGTTAGAAGAAACGTTATTGAAAAAATTACCAATTTTTGGAAAATATGTTGTAAAAAAAAATAACAAAATGGGAAGTTAATGATCTCGAAGTATCATTTGTCTAATCCTTTAATTATTACAGACCGATATAAAAAATCACAATGCACAAGGTGAAGTGTTTCTTTTTTTTTTCTAAAAACGCAACAGGCATCGAACAGCTACGTAGCATCGATGATTATTGACTTAGGAAATTTGTCAAGCTTCAAAAATAATCCTCAAATGAAATGCAATGATTAAAATTGTTGAAAAAAGTTGATTCAATATTCGAGCCAAATTTCGTTCATTTGGATGAACAAAAGAAGGAAAATCATTTTATTCGTCAAGCTCGAAAGATGACACTCCTTGAACTGTCCAAAATTAGGCCCAAAAATTTGACCAATTTACGTCCTCCTTGACTCGTGATGAGTCAAAATTTCGTCGAATTTGGTGTTTTAAAAAATCGCGACTCACCATAGACGGTGAAATTGGCTCGAGTGAAGCCAACCTCGTTTTTGCAAATGCAGAAATACATGGTAGCATCGGAGCTGGTGATCCTGGTCACGTTGAGCTGCATTTTAGCCTGGAAAATGACAAAGCGAATTTTCTCGGTTCGTGATCAATGTGTGTGTGCGGATTGGGGAAGCTGATATTTCACCTTGTAACCGTCCTTTTTCTCCATCAAGTCGATACGGTACTTGTCGCTTTTTTCTAAAAGTCTGCCGTCTCCGCGTTCCCAGTACGTGACCGGCTCGGGGAAGGCCTCGATCTCGCACTCGAGAACCGCGGTTCCTCCCAGCCTCACACCCACCGTCTGACTCCGTATGAGGATCAGGGGAGCGACTTGAAAATAAGTTACGGAAGAGGATATATAATATAATATAATAATAATTCCGAGCTTGCGGAAATTAGGTGAGAAAAATAAATGGGATTAAAATCCGCTTGTATTTAACCTGCGGTTTATAAGACACGGTTTGATTATCGGTTCGTTTAATAGCTGCTGCTGCTGCTGCTGCTGCTGCTGGTCGGATATGATACGGTTAATCCGATTCTCTCGGCACCCCGATTATGCAATCTTGTTCCACGCCGAGCGGAATTGCCTGCGGATTCACCACTGCGGTATTCATGCATCCGCAGAACCAAATTTCATGTACTTAAACTCGTCATCTATATATCATATAATTTCATGTGTCACGTGAATGTGAAAAGATAGACTCTCAAAGCTATAAATTTGATTCGGAATATGTCGAGACCTGAATTCCTCTCAATATTGAGATTTGAAGTTCATCATTCATTTTTTATATTCGAAAAACGATTTTATTCATTCAATTTTAGATTTTTGCATCATTGAAAAATTACCTCGGCTCATCTTCTTCTTCTAATTCTGGAATTTCTTAAAATTCAATTCCCTTCGTTTGGACACTGATAAACTTTTTAGATCATCTAATTATTAATGAAAAAATATTATCAATAATTTCAATGTTCGATTTCTCTAATAAAGAAACAAAAAAAAAATTATGAAACCTGTAAAATTATCAGAATTTTACACAAAACGAAACAAAAAAAAAATACCTACGAGTCATTTTTTTTTTTTTTTGTCATTTCAGATGAAGAAAATTATTACAAATCAAAAAAGAAATAGCTAAAAGAAATATTTCTATTCTAGTTTTACAAAAATTGGCAGAAAAATCTAGTTTTTCAGAAAATTGTCTGAGGAATATGAAATCTGAGTCAACTCTGTACGATCGATGCAACCAGTGCTGTTTTTGTCGGTGAAAAATAAGCTCGTACATTGCACAATGGTATCAAAAGACTGTTTCGTTTCGTTGACACGCTCAAATTGTTTCCTTTCATGACGGGTGCTGGCACCATAGTTATATTCATATTCGTTCACATATAATAACTCGTTCTGTGGGAATGAAAATGAATTCTACGAACAGAAAAAAAGGGGGGGGGGGAATAAAAATTCCCTCGTAGTAGGTACATTTCTAGTATAACGAGAGGTCGACAAAATTCTGTCCATCCAACCGTAGGGCGGACACGTGTAAACTCCACTGTGAACAAATTTTGGAACGCAATGTGCGCAGTTATTTTTTTTATTTTTTGTTCTTTTACTTCTTTTTGGATTTTTTTTAGAATTCTTTTATCGCTTCATATGTGAAAGCTAACCAATTTTAACTACCGTGATACGGTAATAAAACGACGGAAATTCATTTTTCGCAAAAAGTCAGTCTGTCGCAATTTTTACTGGCTGATGAAGATTCGACCTCTGCCCGACCCGATTCTGTCTCCGCAGGAATCAATAATTACTGAATTACCGTAAGGGAATGTCACGCTCTTTGCTATTTTAGATCGAAAAATACAAGACTTTCAAATGTCAGATCAGATTCGATTGTCTCGCAGAATTTTTTCAACTCCCAATTCAAGTTTCCTCTGGTTTTGTTGACGAACGTACAGATACATAACTAGAATAAGGAATAATAAATGAATAAAACTCACAGTGAACCTCGAGATTGAAGGTCTGCGTGGCTCTGGGCGGGATCCCATTATCAGCAGTGCAGACGTATTCGCCCATGTGAACTCGGTTCACGCTTGTGATGTTGATGGTGTGTGAAGTTACCGATGTCACTGTGTGTGGATAAAAATGCGATGTACATAAACACCATGCACTGTTATAATGAGGGGTAAAAGGTCCAGAAAAATTCAAAACAGTGGGAAGAATTCTACTAATTTTGATACATCTTCTTCTTCTTCTTCTCCTTCTTCTTTTAGAATCTTTCAGAAGATCCATGTGAAAGAAGATTTCATCAACGTTGAACCTTTCCAAACACATGTTCATCATTTTCATCGTCGATAAAACGTGAGAAACAATTCAGGCAGATTCAAGTGAATTCAGGTAAATTACAGTCACTTGAAGTCAGTAAGTTGAAGTCAGTTGAAATAACGTGAAGCGAGTTAAATTTAAGTGACTTCAGATAAGTTTCAGTCACTCGAGGTCAGTTCAAGTGACGTGAAGTGAGTCAAATTCCAGTAACTTGAGGTAAGTTTCAGTCACTTGAAGTCGGTAAGTTGAAGTTAGTTGAAATAACGTGAAGCCAGTCAAAATTAAGGAACTTTGAGTAAGTTGAACTCAGTTGAAGTCAGTTGAAGTCAGATGACTTTATGAAGTCGCGTGTCTAATGGCATAAGGTCGTAAGCGCCAAAAACGCGATTTTGGTGGCAAAAGGTCGTATAATTTTTTATTCCATACACGAATGGTGAGGCCGATTTCGCTACCTACTTTCGGGGAGCGAAGATCGGTTTTACCGACCGAGAAGTTTTCACTCCCGCTGTGAGACTAAAGACCGTGCAGAGGGAGCCAAAACCGTGAATAAAGAATTTATCTCCCAGTTCTCATAACCTAAAATGTAAACACTGGTCTGCCCGCGAAATCGGCTTCCGTTCATGTATGGAATAAAATATCGTGTGCACCACGGTCGCATCAGACGTTTTCGCTCCCGACCGTGGGTTTGCCACCCGAACCGAAGGCGAGGGGGGTATCCGTCCTTGCCCCCTTGGTGCACAATATACTATTGTTTCACGCCATTCGCTCTGAAAACGGCCAAAACGTATAGATCAATTAAAATTACTAGATCGAAAAATGTAAGTGCAAAAGGTCATGAGTTTGGCGGATACGTCGTACTTTCATTACAATTTTTAAGGAAAAATAAAAAACAACGTAAAAGAAAAACGTCGTAAGCGCCATTTTTTTTCATGATTTTTAATGGTTTTTCCAAATAGCTGTAAAAACTCGCAAAACGCAGAGATAAATTGAAAGAACGACCATTTAAAAAAATTCGATAAAAAATATTGGTAGTTAAAAGCAGAAGGTCGTAAGCGCAATTTTTATTTTTATTTTCATTTTTCATGATGTTTTCAAATAGCTGTAAATACTCGTAAAACGCAAAGATAAATCGGAAGAACGACCATTTAAAAAAAATCGATAAAAAATATTGGTAGTTAAAAGCAGAAGGTCGTGAGCGCCATTATTTTTATTTTTTTATTTTTCATGATTTTTTCAAATGGCTGTAAAAACTCGTGAAACGCAAAGATAAATCGGAAGAACGACCGTTTCGAAAATTTATGAAAAAAAATACTAACATAAAAGCAGAAGGTCGTAAGCGCCATTTTGATTTTTTTCAATTTTTCATGATTTTTCCAAATAGCTGTAAAAACTCGCAAAACGCAGAGACAAATTGAAAGAACGACCATTTAAAAAAAATCGGTAAAAAATATTTGTAGTTATAAAAAGCAGAAGGTCGTGAGCGCCATTTTGAATTTTTTCAATTTTTCGTGATTCTTCCAAATAGCTGTAAAAACTCGCAAAACGCAAAGATAAATTGAAAGAACGAACATTTAAAAAAATTCGATAAAAAATATTGGTAGTTAAAAGCAGAAGGTCGTAAGGGGGCACCATAAAGGACGTCCGCGCTTATAGGGGGGGAGGGTTTCGCGAAATGTGACTATTTGTGAACAGGGGAGAGGGGGGGTTCATGCTGGGTGTGACGTCCACTCAAAACCCCATTTGACAGACTTGAAGAAAAAATTATGCGTCAATTTTTCCGTTTGGTTACCTTCGTTGTCAGAGAATTGAGGGGAGGTCTTTCATTGTGACCACCGGAGGTTTCGTAGGGGGAGGGCTTCGAAGATTGTGACTAACTGTGACATGGGGGAAGGTAGGGGTCAAAAATTGGTAAAAAATGGCGGACGTCCTTTATGGATGCCCCCTAAGCGCCATTTTGATTTTTTTCAATTTTTCATGATTTTTCCAAATAGCTGTAAAAACTCGTGAAACGCAAAGAAAAATCGAAATTGACGTCGTTATGAAAAATTCGATGAAAAAAATCGCAGTTAAAAGCAGAAGGTCGTATCCGCCCAACGTACGACCTTTCGCACTTACATTTTTCCATCTCGTAATTTCAATTGATCTATACGTTTTGAACATTTTCAGAGCGATTGGCGTGGAAAAAAAATTATACGACTTTATGCCATTATAAACAGCAAAACGTCGTATAATGGCGCTTACGTCCTTATGTCATTAGACACGCGACATACGTTACCAATTTTTTGTTCATCGCCTACGTTAAGTTATCGACGTGGAAGGGGGTCTCTCTGCTGTGTATAAATACGACGGATCGGACGAATTCTAACCAGAAACGAAGTAAGTGGCTACCTTCAACATGAATAAGATCGTCTGTCTTCTTGTCGCCTCATTGGTGTGCGTGGGTGTTGCCAGCGGTAAGTTACAGACCAATAGCACATGCTCGAACGTTCTATTTTCCAATACAATGAAACCTCACTTATACTTATTTCAATCGGGTACGCTGAAAAATACATACATATAAGTGAGAATAACGTAAAAAAAAAAACTAATTAAGAGTCAAGTGGTTCGATAGCTTCCACGTCAGCATTGCAATTATTCACACACATCATCGACAGGTGAAAAAAACCTGTTCTGTAGATAAACGTAGAAATATTTTTGCATCAAGGAGTTAAATATTCTCGATACAACAAGGATACAATATTCAAACTGAGAATATTTAAAATATTGATTTCAAATCCAACAGCCAAACTGGAACTCATGGACGTATATCGAAAGCAATCAATTTTTCGAGTATTGTGTCTCGAAATATTTAACAGCATACTTATTGTGTTATGCCTACATTTTCGTATCACAGAAAGTAAAATTTAAAACCGTGAAATGGTACCGGAGTGGAAAATCGACCATTCATCGAACTCATGTATATCAAGAGCAATCAAATTTTGAAGTGTTGTGTCACGAAATATTTAATCGCACACTTAACATTTTGTAGCACGTATGTTCTGCAGGTGGTAAGATTCATTGAATCGTTAAAAATAAAAACGATGCGTACATCATCACGATATAGATAAAATGTGTTTTTTGAATGTTGTGCTCTTTGTTTGGAACCATTTTATTCTCTACATTTTATGCTACACGGAATGTTCAAACCATTTTCAACATTTCAGGTTCCACTCAATTCGTCAAGTATTGTCATGATATCCTGATTTTTGTTGCAGGCGTCGTTCCAACCGAGGCTCATACCAAACTCAAAGGTGAGTTAAAGATACAGATATTTTCGATAATGACAGATATTCACTTGTCGAGCACCGCGGAATGACGACTTAATCACAGTCCTCTTTACTTAAATTTCAGGTCACGTGACAAGTGTCAGATGCCAACTGTCAATACTTGCGGATGGTGTTAAACAGTTGTCCGCCAGTAAGTTCAAAATAATGTCACCCAATGAAGATATGTATGTATTCAAGTCATAGCTACTAAGACATGCGTCAAATATTGACAAACTACAATAGTGTCATGATGTACCTATTTTATTTTCAGTAACCAAGTCCCTGACCACCGCAGACGCTGGTAAGTAGATGAGCGGATACACTTACTTGACCAATTTATACGTCTACCAAAACGCGCAAATTATCTTTGTCTCCATATTCAGGAGAATAATTCCGTTCGATATTCAGGACCTCTCTATTTTTATTTCAGATACTTTGGAGGCAGCCGGAACCTTTATCGTAAAAGCTGTAGCTGCTATCCTAGCGGGTAGTAGCAGGAGTGAGTTGAAGACGACTTTACCCTTTAAAAATCGCATGTCTTATGACATAAGGACGTAAGCGCCATTATACCACGTTTTGCTGTTTATAATGGCATAAAGTCCTATATTTTTTTTCACGCCAATCGCTCTGAAAACGTTCGAAACGTATAGATCAATTGAAATTACGAGATCGAAAAATGTAAGTGTAAAAGGCGTTAGTTTGGCGCTTACGACCTTCTGCTTTTAACTACCAATATTTGTTATCGAATTTTTTTAAATGGTCGTTCTTTCAACTTATCTTTGCGTTTTACGAGTTTTTACAACTATTTGGAAAAATCATGAAAATTATGAAATAAAAAATGGCGCTTACGACGTTTTGCGATTACGTTGTTTTTTATTTTTCCTTAAAAATTGTAGTGAATGAACGACGTATCCGCCAAACTTACAACCTTTTGCACTTACATTTTTCGATCTCGTAATTTCAATTGATCTGTACCTACGTTTCGGCGGTTTTCAGAGCGAATGGCGCGAAAAAAAATTATACGACCTTTTGCCACAAAAATCGCGTTTTTGGCGCTTACGACCTTATAATGCCATTAGACACGCGAAATGTTTTTGCGATCTACTGTTCGCTTCACATATCAGGGTGAAGTCGAAGAATTGTTTTAATTGACCGAGATTTCCTATTTCAATTCTTCATATTTCATTATTTTTCACTTATTGGCCTTATATCATGCGTCAATTGGTGAATTTCCCCTTTTTCATGATACACATATTTTATTTTCAGTAACCAAATCACAAATTGCTGCCGGATTCGCGGGTAAGTGACACTCATTCGAAAAATACATCAAGCCTAGCTTGATTTTCATCCAGCTGTTGTTAGAACTGACAATGAGTGAGAATCGAAGACGACTTGATCATAACCTCTGTATTCCAATTTCAGCTTTACTCGACCCAGTAGAATCCAGAGTCGTAGCCGATTTGGAACCTAGTGGAGCGAAAGCCAGAAGTGAGTTGAAGACGATTGTGCCCATCTAGAATATCGCGCATCAAGCACTTGAAAATTGTCTAAATTATTGAGGTATCTTTTAATTTCCAGTTAGCAGCACTGAGATCAGAGCTCCTGTGACCATAATTACTTATTCATTCCACGCGATAAAGATCCAAGTCGATGCGATTTTGGATGCTGCTATCAAGCTTGCCCCTAGTAAGTTGGACACAATCGTACCATTAGAAATATAATTGTCATACTGAGATCGTTTGCTACAAACCAAATTCCAATTAGGCTTTCATAAATTGATCTATTTCCTTAGCCTCCAGTTAGGCAAACGTATTTGATACTTTGTTAAAAGCAGAAGGTCGTGAGGGCCATTATTATTTTTTTATTTTTCATGATTTTTTCAAATAGCTGTAAAAACTCGTAAAACGCAAAAGTATTGTCATGATATCCTGATTTTTGTTTCAGGAGTCGACCCAACCGAGGCTACCAGAATCAAAAGTAAGTTAGAGATACAGAGATTTTCGATAATGACAGATCACTTCTTCAGATTCACTTGTCGAGCACCGCGGAATGACGACTTAATCACAGTCCTCTTTACTTAAATTTCAGGTCACGTGACAAGTGTCAGATCCCAACTGTCAATACTTGCGAATGGTGTTAGACAGTTGTCCGCCAGTAAGTTCAAAACAATGTCACCCAATGAAGATACAAGTCTCCCTCTGAATAAGTGCCCGCTGAATAAGTTCACTTCCCCGCATTTTAGTTCGCACGCTTCCCTCACCACGACGCGCTCTGAGTCCACCGAGCAGTTGATTCGCTTGCCTCCGAATAACTTCGAGACGCTAATTCATAGAGACGCGACTGAACTTATTCGGAGGCAACGCGACCTTTTAACTCGAGCGGCGAGTAGGCTTTGAGTGGGGGTTTATGGTTTCTCGGAAAAATGTTCCCCTACAGCCCCGAAGCTGAACTTATTGAGAGGGAGACCTGTATTCAAGTCATAGCTACTAAGCATGCGTCAAATATTGACAAACTACAATAGTGTCATGATGTACCTATTTTATTTTCAGTAACCAAGTCCCTGACCACCGCAGACGCTGGTAAGTAGATGAGCGGATACACTTACTTGACCAATTTATACGTCTACCAAAACGCGCAAATTATCTTTGTCTCCGTATTCTGGAGAATAATTCCGTTCGATATTCAGGACCTCTCTATTTTTATTTCAGATACTTTGGAGGCAGCCGGAACCTTTATCGTAAAAGCTGTAGCTGCTATCCTAGCGGGTAGTAGCAGGAGTGAGTTGAAGACGACTTTACCCTTTAAAATCGCATGTCTAATGACATAAGGACGTAAGCGCCATTATACGACGGTTTGCTGTTTATAATGGCATAAAGTCGTATAATTTTTTTTTTTTTCACGTTAATCGCTCTGAAAACGTTCGAAACGTATGTATCAATTGAAATTACGAGATCGAAAAATGTAAGTGCAAAAGGTCGTTAGTTGGGCGCTTACGACCTTCTGCTTGTAACTACTAATATTTTTTACCGAAATTTTTTAAATGGTCGTTCTGTCAATTTATCTTTACGTTTTACGAGATTTTACAAGTATTTGGAAAAATCATTAAAAATTATGAAAAAAAATCGCGCTTACGACGTTTTGCCTTTACGTTGTTTTCTATTTTTCCTTAAAAATTGTAATGAAAGAACGACGTATCCGCCAAACTTACGACCTTTTGCACTTACTTTTTTCTATCTCGTAATTTCAATTGATCTGTACATTTTGGCCGTTTTTAGAGCGAATGGCGTGAAAAAAAATTATACGACCTTTTGCCACCAAAATCGCGTTTTTGGCGCGTACGACCTTATAATACCATTAGACAGGCGGAATGTTTTTGCGATCTACTGTTCGCTTCACATATCAGGGTGAAGTCGAGGAATTGTTTGAATTGACCGAGATTTCCTATTTCAATTCTTCATATTTCATTATTTTTCACTCATTGCCGTTATATCATGCGTCAATTGGTGAATTTCCACTTTGTTATGATACACATATTTTATTTTCAGGAACCAAATCACAAATTGCTCGCGTAATCGCGGGTAAGTGACACTCATTCGAAAAATAGATCAAGCCTAGCTTGATTTTCATCCAGCTGTTGTTAGAACTGAGTGAGAGTCGAAGACGACTTGATCATAACCTCTGTATTCCAATTTCAGATTCAATCGAGTCAGTAGAATCCAGAGTCGTAGCCTATTTGGAACGTAGTGGAGCGAATGCTAGACGTGAGTTGAAGACGATTGTGCCCATCTAGAATATCGCGCATCAAGCACTTGAAAATTGTCTACATTATTGAGGTATCTTTTAATTTCCAGTTAGCAGCACTGAGATCAGAGCTCCTGTGACCATAATTACTTATTCATTCGACGCGATAAAGATCCAAGTCGATGCGATTTTGGATGCTGCTATCAAGCTTGCCCCTAGTAAGTTGGACATAATCGTACCATTAGAAATATAATTGCTATACTGAGATCTATCGTTTGCTACAAACCAAATTCCAATTAGGCTTTCATAAATTGATCTATTTCCTTAGCCTCCATTCAGGCAAACGTATTTGATACTCAACATTCGATCCCTGATTTCAATTGCACCACCAGTTTAATACTACCGAACTACGATCTTATTGTGACTTTTTATACTATTTCATACATCAACTAAAATATGATGATTTCTTAAATTATTTTTTCAATGTGTTCTGGTGATTGGCAATAAATCGTGATTTCACTTTCTCAGGTGCATCTTCATCATCAGGGCCGGAACTACATTTGGGCAAGCGGGGCAATACCCCGGGGCCCCCCACCCGAGGGGGCCCCCTGGCAGGGGATGAAAAGAGAAAAAAAAAATTTTAAATGCTGTGATTTTTTGACTTTATCTATTCTATATTCATACCATACGTAATTAATAAAGGGGGGCCCTCAATTTTGTTTTGCCTCGGGGCCTCCTCAATCCAAGTTCCAGCGCTGTTCATCATCATAAATCACATGCCAGTCCAGCTGAACCGAGGCAGCGGAAAAGACTATTGGTGACTGTCATCGACAGTATCACCTGATACAAAGATGCTGAATATAGTAATCTACGAATTTTGGTGAATCAATTCGCAGGCCACTTCTTAGCAGCTATCGCGAAGCGGAATATTCGGAACCGCTTGTGCTAATCTGAAGAACGTTTTGTGGAAGAACGGAAATCATCTGCGGGACGAGAGACTACCACTTTCTTCCAGCACGTCTTCCAACTGATTACTGAATATGTATATACTAGTGACAATAATTCATAGCTGCATAATATTGTGGGCAATGAAAATCAATTTCGAAAATATTCATTCGCTGTATCGTATAAATTTTCCATTTCCCAACACAGATTCCGAATACAAAAGAATAAAATTCAGAGGCCCTTATAAAAACGATTACTTTTTCCTTCCGATTCACGTGATATGTGAAAAGGTTTTTTTATTTGCAACACCTGCATGAAAATTTTGATTCCGTTCGGACCGCTAAACCGATTTGGATGAAATTTGCAAGGCATACTGTTCTTATTCCGAGGCTGTGCCAATAGAGGTTTCAAACGTCGCTCGCTAACCATGTTCAAATACAAAATACCGTGAGGAATATATTACGATACAGATGATTAGTCACTGATTATCCGAAAATAGTGATTCAAAAACCGAAAGACGATCAGAATGATATCCAAACGAGATGAGTCGGTGCCTCCCCCGTGCACCATTACGGAAAAAAACACCCAAGTTTGAGAGTAAACCTTCGATATCCAGGGCAAACCCTCAAAATTTCAGGGTCGAGCTCAAACCGTTTGGGATTAACCTTCAACATTTCGGGTTTTACCCTCAACTTTGGGGGTAACCCTCTGAGTTGATGGTTACGCCCAACAGGATTCGAGATTTTAGCCGCAACTTTGAGTGTTTACCCTCAACTTTGAGGGTAAACACTCACAGTTGACGGTTACACGCAATGGGTTTCGGTCGAAGATTGATCTTATCAACTTTGATGGTATAAACCACCACGTTAATAGTTACACTTGACGGTCATTACCCTTAACTTCAAGGATAACTCGCAAAGTAAATAGATTATTGTTACTAGAAACCGTGATGAACAGTACCTATGTGAAAAATTCAGAATCATGTATAGGTAATTATGAAAGTATGGTTTTATTTATCAGGAAGACATATAATTGCGTAAGTACACCTCACGGAAAAAAACACCCATATAACCCCCAAATTTACACCCAAATATACCCTCAACTCTAAGGGGTAAATTCGTACCCCTTACTTGAAGGTTTACCCTCAACTTGGCGGTTAACCCTCAAACCCCTCTGTTGGGGGTACGAAATCACCCCCAACTTGAGGGTTAACCCTGAAGTTGTGGGTAAAACCCCCAATGCGTCGTGAACCCTCAACTTGGTGATTCACCCTTAAACCCCTCGGTTGGGGGTACGAAATTACCTCCAACTTGAGGGTTAACTCTGAAGTTGAGGTTTTGAACAAAAATAATTTCCGAGCGGTCACCCATCCAAGTACTGACTGCGCGGAATGTTGCTTAACTTCGTCGATCGTCAGATGTCTGGTAACCTCCTGGCTCCAATCTAGCATTCTTACAGTATATGGAAATTTCTTGAGTCATATAGTTTAACCATGTGGTTTGGAGATTGTTCTTTACGTTTAGAGTATACCGTCAACTATAGGTCGGTGAACCCATCAAACGCGGAGATACCCTCAAAGTTGAGGGTATACCCTCGACTACAGTTGAGTATAACCCTCAAATTTTGGGGTTACCGTCAAAGTTGGGGGTAAACCCTTGGCTACAGTTGGGTGTAACCCTCAAATTTTGGGGTTACCGTCAAAATTGAAGGTAAACCCTTGACTACAGTTGGGTGTAACCCTCAAATTTTGGGGTTACCGTCAAAGTTAGGGGTAAACCCTTGAGTACAGTTCGGTGTAACCCTCAAATTTTTGGGTTACCGTCAAAGTTGGGGGTTAACCCTTGACTACAGTTGGGTGTAAACCCTCAAATTATGGGGTTACCGTCAAAGTTGGGGGTAAACCCTTGACTACAGTTGGGTGTAACCCTCAAATTTAGAGGTTACGCTCCAAGTTGAGGGTGAACCCTGGAATATTGAAGGTAAACCCTGAAATGTTGAAGGTGAACCCCGAACTATTGAGGGTTTATCCCCAATGTTGAGGGTATACCCCCAAACTTGGGGGTTTTTTTCCG
Organism: Euura lappo; assembly: GCA_018257835.1. NCBI lineage: Eukaryota > Metazoa > Arthropoda > Insecta > Hymenoptera > Tenthredinidae > Euura > Euura lappo. The sequence continues at coordinate 35,140 of JAEUYN010001152.1, forward strand.
TGAGCATACAGGGTGAGTTATCTTCGGGTCTGAACAAGGGAGGGGCTAATTATCACTGCCGATGTTCCGCCCCTTGGTGTATCACAAACTGTTATCAAAATCTAAGTTTACATCAAGCCGGGTCTGGTCTTGAACTTAGATTTTGATACAGTTATGATCATATAATTAGCCCAGAAAGATAACTCACCCTGTACTCTCTAAATCTGAGTCAGCGAAACTCGCTGATTGTGAGAATCAGTGATAAGTATACCACTAATTTCTTCAGGGGTTTGAGGGTTAACCACCAAATTGTGGGTTCACCGTAGCCGTGTGAGTTTATCCTCAATTTGAGGGTAAACCTTCAAGTTGGGGGTACGAATTTACCCCTTAGAGTTTATGGTATATTTGGGTGTAAATTTGGGGGTAAAATGGGTGTTTCTTTCCGTGACGGCACCCCTTCCATGGTTAAAGACATGACATGATTTTCCCGCTAAAAATTAAGTCACCTTATGGCATCAACGGGCCTTCGATAATCTTCAGTCATTTCGTATCTAGATATGGTATAGAGGACATTTCAATGACGAGATTCGTTGACCCCGATTGTCGAGTCTGATTCATATTGTATTGACGCAAGTACGTGAATCGTTGATTCGTGATCACTTCTGAATATTCAATAAAGTTTTATCATCGCCTATACCTTATTGATACAGTTGTGCATCGTGGACTACGAATACCTAAATTCAAATATCATTTTGTTCAGAGGTGGTTGCCTAATTGGCGTTCACATTATCTGAATTCAACAAAAATTTCTTGACGTTCATCGTTCTTTGTCACATTTGTGCATTTTTTTTTTTTTTTCACTTGCATTCCCTCAAAATCCGAAGAGAGATTTCAAGAATTCGGAAAATCAACCGAATCACGCACATTATCTTGGAAATCGGAAAAACTCATTTTGTTAAAAATGAAACTTCTTTTTCCAATAAATATTTCACACCGTACGTAGGATGATATGACTCATAGTTCATGTAAGTTTCATTGATGCTGAAGCACCGCTTCATACTGGAGAAATATATTTTACAAGTGACTGTATGGAATCTGTCGATTTCTGTATTGGTTCCGAAATTTTTGGCACTTTTGAGCATCTTTCGAAGAGACCGTTCGGTTCAGAAGATTATCGGTTCAATTCTCTCTATCCTCAAATTTCCCACTCTTCGTAATTACCAAGTTCCTCAGTTAGTTTGTCGAAAACTTACTTCACTTTTTATAACCACGTCTCAACGTTTCCAAGTCGATTAAATAATTCTTATCAACCGTTAATTCGAATGACGTGATGCGTGAATTAATCGTAACATCATCTGAGCAAATATTACCATAATCTCGTGTGCTGAGCGATATTTAGGAAAACTTGTGGAAACTTTGTTACATCGCGTGTCTAATGGCATAAGGTCGTAGGCGCCAAAAACGCGATTCTGGTGGCAAATGGTCGTATAATTTTTTTTCACGCCATTCGCTCTGAAAACGGCCAAAACGTATACATAGATCAATTGAAATTACGAGATCGAAAAATGTAAGTGCAAAAGGTCATAAGTTTGGCGGATACGTCGTTCTTTCATTACAATTTTTAAGGAAAAATAAAAAACAACGTAAAGGCAAAACGTCGTAAGCGCCATTTTTTTTAATGATTTTCAATGATTTTTCCAAATAGTTGTAAAAACTCGTGAAACGCAAAGAAAAATCGAAATCGACGTCGTTTCGAAAAATTCGATAAAAGAAATCGCAATTAAAAGCAGAAGGTCGTATCCGCCCAACTTACGGCCTTTTGCACTTACATTCTTCGATCTCGTAATTTCAATCGATGTATACGTTTCGAACGTTTTCAGAGCGATTGGCGTGAAAATAAAAATTATACGACTTTATGCCATTATAAACAGCAAAACGTCGTATAATGGCGCTTACGTCCTTATGCAATTAGACACGCGAAGTATTGAAGTTTCGAAATCAGGTTCATCAACCCCTCGTTTTCAGGTTGTTATTTTAGTTGTCGGAAAAACTCCGTAACGTAGAAAAAAAATAAGATTCCTGCTACCACGAATCACTTCCATCCTCGTAATTTCTTTCGGCTAAAACTTTTGTTACCAAGGATTAACTCCTGCTGACACGAGTAAAGTTATCTCGTCGATTCTCGTCCCCTGATTCTATCCTGATGATGATTGACGCGAACACGTGCTACTCTTTAGTGGCTCGTATGTGGTGTAATTTCCTCGATTCCCTCTCATTGTCAGAGTGGGAAACAAGTCGCTATATCAACCCCGCAGAATTACGACCCCGTTTAATTCACGAACCGGCATAAAGAGACTTTGTACGAATCCAACGACTGAGGGACATACGATGTTCTCGAACTTTCCTGCGGCTTCTGCTCAATACCTCAGGGGGATCCTCCTCCTCAGACGTCACCCTGTTCTCCTCTGTTTAGCTCTCACGGTGGTTCCTTGATCGGACCATTAACCCCGACACGGTGCAGTACGATTCGGGGAACAGGCAAAACTGCAAAACTGCCCTCGCTGACCGCTCGCGCCATTAAACGTTTTATCACACTGTCACGGTGTGAAGCAACTGCTGGATGGGTGTCAGCAAAGATAGGGACGAGAAAGAAAGAAGGAAGAAAGGAGGAGAACGTCTTTCATCGGAACTTCATCGGGGATTATATGTATATATGAGGGAGATAAGATAAGATGAGAACTCACCACTCCACGAGCCCAATTCTATCGCGGTACCATCGAGCCTGGACCACTGTATGACCGGCCTGGGATTACCGCTGGCTGCACACCTCATTCGTACGTGAGACCCTTCGGCGACTGGAACTAGCTGGTTAACATTCCCGGCATCTGGAACGTGGAAATTGATAGTTTTCTCGTTATTTTCTCCGAGAGCCTGCCATGGTTCGGAAATTGACAATCATTCGGCTGATTAGTTCTCGCGAATTGAATTCTGGGAATAGGAATTTGGCGCACGGCGAACTTCTGCTCTAATTAGCTACAAGAAGCATCGCGATCACAGAGAGCTAGATATTTTTTTCTTGATGCTGTTTTGTGTTCCGAAAAACATGTCGTACAACCGAAGAGTGGAAAACTAGATTTGAAACTCGACGAATTTCCTTACGCAATACAAAGTTGGATATAAAAAATCTGCCTCGATTGATTGTTCGGGACAGTAAGCTGAGCGTGCAGAACAAATTTCAGCAGGAAATATTGACAATTGTAGAAGTTATTGAACTTTGAAATTTTGATGTCGAGACGAAACTAGTTATTTGAGTGGCACGAGAGAGTCAGCACAGAAAAGGTATTTCAAGCTTGACGAATTCAGCAAAAAATTAGATATAAAAAATCTGACACGATCGATCGTTCAGGATAGTGAACCGAGTCTGAATCCCAAATTTGATGAAGAAATATTCAAAATTGTAAGAGTTACTCTACTTCACAGCTGGAGGTATAAAAATCAGTAACTTCTACAATTTTCCATGTACGAAACAATATTTGTGATCAATACTGCTCGTGTACCTGCAGGTACTGTTACTATCGCCATTACTCTTGGCTAGACGGACCCGTAATGATGTACTTCTGCCTCACCCAACAAATTCAACAACGAGCTGTAACGCGGCTTACAAACTAGACTCTGAATTTCAGTCAAACTTTAACGTTCCTAAGCGTGTCTCACACGCTTTGTTGTACGGAGCTCGAGGATTCCAGGCGAAAATGACAACGCTGTAGAAACTAACGGGGTAGAAATTCTGACAGTCTTGCAGCAATCAGCCGTTGATAAGGAATATTATCCACCCCTGGCCGGAAATGACACATTTCACACGAAATTCTCGTCAGAATTTTAGCAGCAGGTTGCCAAAAGTGAAATTTCATGTTTTTATGTCGTGCTATTCTCGTTGGTCTGTCGTTTTCGGACATGTTAGACCCAAATGGATTAGAAAATCGGTTCAATTTACGTAATGGCGACGGTTTTTGTGAATCATGCAAAAAATATGATAAAAATTATAATATCTTGAAAACTGGTCAACGGATTCGAATGAAATTTGCTACCACATGGTTTTTTGGGACACTGATCACAAATCTGAGGTCAGATTTTAGAATCAGCGATTTGCGTAAGTTGGATGCAAAAAAAAGTGGGCTGAGAAGCTCTAAAAATAAGACAAACTAGCAAAAATCAGCATATTTCGTGAAATATGTTGAAAAACTGAAAAATCCTGGTTCAGCTACTTCGAGCTGCAATACGTCAAACAATTCTAAATATTATTTTCATATCAAGTGCTCGAAATACAGTAAAAATGAGACCTTTCAGAGCCCATATTTGTTAAATTTGTGAACCAAAATTCAAGATCAACTCGTTTCGTTTCGAAGTCACGATTGAGTGTTACACGAGCCGAGTTGAGGAACGAAATCCATATGAATTTCAAATATCATCATCAACCGGAAGGAGGAAGGAGGAGAGTCGACCGAAGACGGGGAATCCACAGGGAACTCGGGACGAATGGAATTCAATTAAAATGAACCTGAGAAGCTAAGATTGAACGGGCCTATCGCCCAATGGGAGATCGAAACCGCTGGCGAAGCCACTCTCTTTTGTCTCCATTGTCAGAAGTTCCGATTCATCATCTCGAATAAGAAATCTGATTGACTTTGACACCTCAATATCCATCCCATTACGTTATTTAATTTTTTTCAGATTTAATTCACTGATTTTTCAGTCACACAGAAAATGACTCTGTGAAAAAATTAGCCTCCGCATCGCGGTGACACGTGACACGCACTCACGATATTGATTATCGTTAGGAACTTCATGGAACGTGACTTCGTGTTGTAATCCAAACCCCGAGGGTTTGGGGGACTTGGATTGTTAGCAGTTAGCTTTGACTCGAAATTATTAATTTCAGAGGTTTTAAGTCGGTTAAGGAGTTCCGCGGAGCTTATCACAGACCCTCGAATATCGAATTAAGGTGTTAGCCGCAGCAGAAATAGGAATGCGGAATCGGCGGAAATTAACGTCAATCCGAAATCGCGTTCATGGTGCCAATTACTCCATATTTCTTCTCCCCCCATTCGCCCAACGATTAATGGCGAGAACGTACCCCTCGATGATGAGGCGAAGAATTTCAATAAAAACTTTTTCGAATGATTAACAATTTTACAACTAGAGTAATAAGAAAAATTCAACTACGTCCACGCTATGAATTACGACGTCAATTTGCCAACGTGACCTCAACAAAATTGACGATTTTTAACTCCAGGGTCTGGGATTAAGGCGAGGGATAAGTCATCGGGCACCAGAGACCCGAGATAAATTCCAACGGACCGGATTTAAAACTAATCGATGTGAGCACACCGAGCTTCTAGAAATCCTGTCCCTTGAGGACTATCCTTCCATACCATAGATTAGCTCCTTCGACAGGTGATATATCGCACAGGTAGACGGGATTGACGTCGAAGTTTGGATAATAAATTCTTCAGCCAGTTTTTTACGTCAAGATTTGATTCATCAATATTCAAAACCAAACAAAAAAATTGGGTGAATGCTAATTTTTATTGTAATGCTCATTTTTCCTAGAATAATTTTCTGTCATTTTCATTAACAAGATAAAATTCGTTGTTTTCGATGGAAAACAAGTGGAAAGAAATATTTTTGAGGCTAAATACTCGTCGAAATTTGGATAAAAACTTCTTCAGCCAGTTTTTTACGTCAAAATTTATGTCTTCAATTTTCAAAACCAAAAACAATGGGTTGACACTAATTTTCATTGCAATGCGAAGGAAATTTGTTCAGCAATTTTTAAATAATGTCCAACAATGTGAAACATAATATCTAAGATTTGGACACTCAAATCTAGCATTCAGAAAGAATTTGGGAAAACGTTATGTTTCGTGAATCTTCAAGTCTAGATGAATATGAGGATACTTCAAAGCTCGTAAGTTGTGTGAAAAGCTCTTGTAATCCGTTCGCAAGTTCGTTATGAATCATAACGATTAAAACTATGGAACATGAAGCATCAATTACTCTTGCACTGCGTGCAGAAAGGTTGTAAGCTCGTTGTCGCGGCAATATTCAAGCAATTCAAGTATCGTTGGTTCGCAGAGTTTTCTTTTTTTATTTGCATTTTCATTTATTTTTTTTTCACTCATTTGGGTGCCCATTAAAACGACGAAACTGGGCTGCATGCAAAAAGCATAATAAAAAGAAGAAAGAAAAGAAAAAATTTGTTAAAATCGGTCCTCGAAAAACGCGGAGACTGTAATCAAATTACAAAACCATTTCCACCAAGTGCCACTCGGCGGAGTGTTTCAACGATACCTTTATAAACGTGAACTTTTTTTATGGGTTTCAGAAAAGCACGAGAATGGTAAAAAAAAGAGGGGGAAAAAAAGATTAAAACCCCGAAAATTACAAAAGTTTAGCGGTCCATTACACGTGATGAAAATTTTAATCGAGTTTCAATAATTTTCTTTCCTCTCTCTCTCTCTCTTTTCGCTGAGTTTTACGAGATAATTAGAACATTTTCTTTTTTTTTCTTTCCTTCCGTTTCTTCTTTTCCCCACGGCGCATTCGAAAAGGGGGAAAGAAAAACTTCTTAATCTTCATAATTGAGGGTCATAGAATAACCAGGGTAAGATATATAGACTCTTTTTCTTATCTGCTTGAAAACTTTTTTTTTCCGATTTCTTGTTCTGTTTTTTCTTATCAGGGTTCAACAGGGTGAAAAATTCCTGACTGATTTTCTATTGAAAATCAATCGGTACGTATACCTACTTGGGAATAAAACTTTCGATTTTTCGTTCTTCCTACGGGCAGCATCTTCCTGTATTATTGACACGCTTCGATAAATTTATATTTACATTCAACGCTGTGTAAATTTCCCAGGATAGCGAAAGATAGCGAGAAAATGTGCAAACTAAATCAGAAATAAACTACAGGCACTTCCTACATTCTTTGCAATGGAGTCAATGTTCACTTCAATATTGAAAAATGGGCCAGTCGAATCAGAGTGACCATACATTTTCTTACAGTGACTATATTCACTTTTTAATCATGACCATCGATTTATTAGCGTTACCCTTTATCTTATAAAAGTGACCATTGCTTTATTGGAGTGACCATTGATTTTCTTTGGAGTGACTATTCACTTTCTAATTGTGACCATTGATTTATTAGAGTGACCATTGATTTTATAAAAGTGACCATTGATTTTATAAAAGTGACCATTGATTTTCGTTGGATTGACTATTTACTTTCTGATTGAGACCATTGATTTATTAGAGTGACCCTTTATCTTATAAAAGTGACCATTGCTTTATTGAAGTGACCATTGATTTTCTTTGGAGTGACTATATTTACTTTCTAATTGTGACCATTGATTTTATAAGAGTGACCATTGATTTTATAAAAGTGACCATTGATTTTCGTTGGAGTGACTATTTACTTTCTGATTGAGACCATTGATTTATTAGAGTGACCCTTTATCTTATAAAAGTGACCATTGATTTATTAGAGTGACCCTTTATCTTATAAAAGTGACCATTGATTTTCGTTGATGTGACTATTTACTTTCTGATTGAGACCATTGATTTATTAGAGTGACCCTTTATCTTATAAGAGTGACCATTGATTTATTAGAGTGACCCTTTATCTTATAAAAGTGACCATTGATTTTCGTTGATGTGACTATTTACTTTCTGATTGAGACCATTGATTTATTAGAGTGACCATTGGCTTATTGATTTATTGAAGTGACCTTTCACTTTCTGAGAGTGACCATTGATGATCCACAATACAAGAGTGTCCACTGTTTTTTTCAAAGTAAAATAAAATCGTGCCAGTAAGATCAGAGTGACACGTAACTCGCCAAAGTGAATAGAATGGAACTAAATATTCATTAAAAGTAATTTATCACCGTTTAATAAGAATGAAACTGTGTAAAAAAAAAAGGTTGATGAAAATTTGAGAAATGATATGCGGAAGCATTCGCGAATTAAATTACTGTATGTATTACCTGTGGGGTCTGAGAAGTGGTATTAAAGTTATAAAAAGCTCGCCACGTAGGGGGGTACGAGTGGTTAAAACAAGTTCAATAATGGAATTACCAATGCAAAGCGAAGTGCGATGTTATGGAAAGAAAACGGTAGAACTGTACGTGTTGAAATTGGTGCAAGTAGGAAAACTGGGGTTGGATTCTGGGGTAAAAATATACAAGGTCAATAGCGGTCGAGTACCGAGTGGATCTGGGACCACTTTATTCCACGTTTGTGCTCACGGTGTGAGACGGCATAAAGTGCAGAAAGCGTTTTTCGAACTAGGATAAATTTCCATTCTGATCCGATCCCAACGAGGAAACGGAGAGATAGAGATTCGAACCAGACACCGTTCATCCCTAAGTGGCGCGAAATGGTCCCTGCAACGGGGTCCGCGGGACATAGAAGATTGTATTTTTATTGTACCTGTGGGCCTCGTCTCGTGAAAACGAGAACCCTGAGGTAATTGCATTTAATCACCCAGCGTCCCCTTCGGCATAAACGAGTCATCAATTCCTCTTGAAAATTAATCTCTTTTGAAAATTCGACGACCCTTAAAATCGCAATTCTGCTCCAACAAGGGATATTTATTCATCTCTTAAAGGGGAACGTACACCTTAAAATTTGAAAAATCTCAAAACCAACGAAAGTCATTTTTGAGTCTTTTGAATTGTTTTCACATGATTTTAAAAAGAATTTTTTTTCTGTCTATGATGCACGAAATAAAATCTGCCGGTGGACCGATCTTAGTTTTTCGGGTCTCAAACCATTCAGTATAAAGACGCCTTTTCAATATGAACAGAGAACTTTTTCATAACTTTATGTTTACTCGAGTTATCATGCAAAAGTAACGTATGAAAACAGAAAAACGCTATT